>CM064561.1:18086138-18091138 GCA_032716605.1 Paralithodes platypus | reverse complement strand
TCTCCTCCCCTTCTTCCCCCTCCTCCTCTCTTTTCCTTCCCTGTCTTCCCCTCCTTCCTTTCCCTTTTCTCCTCCCCCTTCTCCCCCAACTCCTTCCTTTCCTCTTTCTCCTCCCCTGTCTTCCCCAACTCCTTCCTTTCCTCTTTCTCCTCCCCTGTCTTCCCAATCTTCCTTCCTCTTTCTCCTCCCTGTCTTCCCCAACTCCTTCCTTTCCTCTTTCTCCTCCCCTGTCTTCCCCAACTCCTTCCTTTCCTCTTTCTCCTTCCCTGTCTTCCCCAACTCCTTCCTTTCCTCTTTCTCCTCCCCTGTCTTCCCCAACTCCTTCCTTTCCTCTTTCTCCTCCCCTGTCTTCCCCAACTCCTTCCTTTCCTCTTTCTCCTCCAGTCTTCCCCAACTCCTTCCTTTCCTCTTTCTCCTTCCCTGTCTTCCCCAACTCCTTCCTTTCCTCTTTCTCCTTCCCTGTCTTCCCCAACTCCTTCCTTTCCTCTTCTTTCTGTCTCCCTTCTTCCTCTTTCTCACTTTCTCTCTTCTTCTTCTTCTCTCTCCCTCTCCTTGCTTTCCCATTCTTTCTCTCCCTCTCTTTCCTCTTGTCTTCCTCTCCCCCTCTTTCCTCTCTCTCCCTTCCCCTCTCCCTTCATCCTCTCTCTCATCCCCCTTCTCCCCTCTCCTTCCCCTCTTTCTTCCCCTCCCCCTCTCTCCTCTCCTTCCTCTCTCTCCCTCCCCTTCTCCCTTCTCCCTCTCTTTCCTCCCTTCTTCCTTCCCCTCTCCCTTCTTTTCCTTACACTTATTCTGTTTTATTTGTCCTCTCTTTCTGTCCCTCTGTTTCCTTCCCTCTTCTCTCTCCCTCTCATACACACACTCTCACAAACACACACACACATGCACTCACTCACACACTCTCTCTCTCTCTCTCTCTCATAAACACACACACATGCACTCACTCACAGTCTCACTCACTCTCTCTCACTCACTCACTCTCTCCCTCTCCTCACTCCCCGTGTCTGCAGTGACGTCATCAGTGTCTCAGGTGTGGTTCTGGCTCTCTCTCTTTCTGTCACACACACACTCAGTCTCTTTCTCGCTCCTTCACACACACACTCACACTCTCTCACTCCACACACACACACACACACTCTCTTTCTCGCTCCTTCACACACACACTCACACTCTCTCACTCCACACACACACACACACACACACTCTCTTTCTCGCTCCTTCACACACACACTCACACTCTCTCACTCCACACACACTCACACTCTCTCACTCCACACACACACACCCACACTCTCTTTTTCTCACTCCTTCACACACACACTCACTCTCTTTCTCGCTCCTTCACACACACACTCACACTCTCTTTCTCACTCTACAAACACACTCACTCTCTTTCTCACTCCTTCAAAATAACACACACACACACACACACACACACACAGACTCCCTCCCTCCCTCCCACACAGACGCAATTATATATGTGTACCAGGCCATGTGCGTAAATCTACAGTAGGCCTACATGTGTGCGTAAACTTGGCCTTGTTTGACCTTTGACGTACACAGATAGGTGACTCATACTGCCAAAGGGGAGGGGAGGGGGGGGGGGAATTGGGGGAGGGGGAGGAAGGAAAAGGGGGGAATAGGTAAGTAGGTACTAGGTAGATAGGTAGATAGGGAGGGAGGTAGGGAGTGGAGGGAGGTACAAGCAGGGTGGAAAGGAGAGGGAGGGAAACAGAGTGAGAGGGAGGGAGGGAAACAGGGAGGGAGGAGAGAGAGGGAGGGAGGGAGGAAGGGAAAGGAGGGAGGGAAAGGAGGGAGGGAGGAAGGGAAAGGAAGGAGGGAGGAAGGGAAAGGAGGGAGGGAAATGAGAGAGGGAGGAAGGGAAATGAGAGAGGGAGCAAGGGAAATGAGAGAGGGAGGAAGGGAAATGAGAGAGGGAGGAAGGGAAATGAGGGAGGGAAAAGGAGGGAGGGAGGAAGGGAAAGGAGGGAGGGAGGAAGGGAAAGGATGGAGGAGAGGGAGGGAGGGAGGGAAAGGAGGGAGGGAGGAAGGGAAAGGAGGGAGGGAAAGGAGGGAGGGAGGAAGGGAAAGGATGGAGGAGAGGGAGGGAGGGAGGGAAAGGAGGGAGGAGAGGGCGGGAGGGAGGAGAGGGCGGGAGGGAGGCAGGAAGGGAAAGGAGGGAGCAGAGGGAGGGAGGGAAAGGAGGGAGGAGAGGGAAATAGGCAGGGAAGGAGGGAAACAGAGAGAGGGAGAGAGAGAGGGAGGGAAAAAAATAAATACATAAATAAGTACAATAAACCCGAAGAAAGCCAAACAATTATGATCAACATGGGGGCATATCCGTCAGGGCCGCAACCCCCCCCCCCCCCAACCCCCCTAAGGGTCGGTATCACAAGCGGGTTATTTTTAGCTTCTACAGCCTAGTAGCTTTAAATATAGCTGCTGGGGGCCCGGCGGGGAGATCAATAGGGAATGCAGCTAAAAGAGAAAACTGTGGGAGAGAGTGAGTGAGTGAGTCTGGGGGGGTGAGAGAGAGAGAGAGAGAGAGAGAGAGAGAGGATAGTGCGTGTGTGGAAGAGAGAGTGAGTGAGTGTGCGCAACAGATAGCTACATAGATAAATAGAAAGAGGGGAGGGGGAAAGAAAAAGACAGACAGACAGACAGAAGGACAGGCAGACAGACAGACAGAAGGACAGGCAGACAGACAGACAGACAGGCAGACAGTATCTATATATATATTTTTTTGCAGCAAGACAGAAGAAATAGCTGATTCAATTTCTTAGATAATAATATTGTATAAGGTTACATTTGACTGTAACTAGTATCACATAATATTACAATGTTTAAACCAAACTAAACAGCCACAGACAAAAGGACAGCCAGCCACCCATCAGATAGACAGACAGCCAGCCAGACATACAACGTTAAAGACAGACACCTTACTAGACGGACAGCCTAACAGACAGCCACCCAGACAAACACCTAGCTAGACAGCAAGTGAAACAGATAAACAGACAGCCAGCCAGACAGCCACACAGACAAACACCTAGCTAGACAGCAAGTGAAACAGATAAACAGACAGCCAGACAGCCAGCCACCCAGACAAACACCTAGCTAGACATCAAGTGAAACAGATAAACAGACAGCCAGACAGCCAGCCACCCAGACAAACACCTAGCTAGACAGCAAGTGAAACAGATAAGCAGACAGCCAGACAGACAGCCACAGGACAAACACCTAGCTAGACAGCAAGTGAAACAGATAAGCAGACAGCCAGACAGACAGCCACCCAGACAAACACCTAGCTAGACAGCAAGTGAAACAGATAAACAGACAGCCAGACAGACAGCCACCCAGACAAACACCTAGCTAGACAGCAAGTGAAACAGATAAACAGACAGCCACCCAGACAAACACCTAGCTAGACAGCAAGTGAAACAGATAAACAGACAGCCAGACAGACAGACAGCCACCCAGACAGACACCTAGCTAGACAGCAAGTGAAACAGATAAACAGACAGCCACCCAGACAAACACCTAGCTAGACAGCAAGTGAAACAGATAAACAGACAGCCACCCAGACAAACACCTAGCTAGACAGCAAGTGAAACAGATAAACAGACAGCCAGACAGACAGCCACCCAGACAAACACCTAGCTAGACAGCAAGTGAAACAGATAAACAGACAGCCAGACAGCCAGCCACCCAGACAAACACCTAGCTAGACAGCAAGTGAAACAGATAAACAGACAGCCAGACAGACAGCCACCCAGACAAACACCTAGCTAGACAGCAAGTGAAACAGATAAACAGACAGCCACTCAGACAAACACCTAGCTAGACAGCAAGTGAAACAGATAAACAGACAGCCACTCAGACAAACACCTAGCTAGACAGCAAGTGAAACAGATAAACAGACAGCCAGACAGACAGCCACTCAGACAAACACCTAGCTAGACAGCAAGTGAAACAGATAAACAGACAGCCAGACAGACAGACAGACAGCCACCCAGACAAACACCTAGCTAGACAGCAAGTGAAACAGATAAACAGACAGCCACCCAGACAAACACCTAGCTAGACAGCAAGTGAAACAGATAAACAGACAGCCAGACAGCCACTCAGACAAACACCTAGCTAGACAGCAAGTGAAACAGATAAACAGACAGCCAGCCACCCAGACAAACACCTAGCTAGACAGCAAGTGAAACAGATAAACAGACAGCCAGACAGACAGCCACCCAGACAAACACCTAGCTAGACAGCAAGTGAAACAGATAAACAGACAGCCACTCAGACAAACACCTAGCTAGACAGCAAGTGAAACAGATAAACAGACAGCCAGACAGACAGCCACCCAGACAAACACCTAGCTAGACAGCAAGTGAAACAGATAAACAGACAGCCAGACAGACAGCCACTCAGACAAACACCTAGCTAGACAGCAAGTGAAACAGATAAACAGACAGCCAGACAGACAGCCACCCAGACAAACACCTAGCTAGACAGCAAGTGAAACAGATAAACAGACAGCCAGACAGACAGCCACCCAGACAAACACCTAGCTAGACAGCAAGTGAAACAGATAAACAGACAGCCACTCAGACAAACACCTAGCTAGACAGCAAGTGAAACAGATAACCAGACAGCCACTCAGACAAACACCTAGCTAGACAGCAAGCCAAACAGATAAACAGACAGCCAGACAGACAGCCACTCAGACAAACACCTAGCTAGACAGCAAGTGAAACAGATAAACAGACAGCCAGACAGACAGCCACTCAGACATACACCTAGCTAGACAGCAAGTGAAACAGATAAACAGACAGCCACCCAGACAAACACCTAGCTAGACATCAAGCCAAACAGCCAGCCAGCCAGACAGACAGACAGACAGCCAAACAGACGGAGAAAGGGAAGAGGAGGATACAAAGGGGAAGAGGGTGTAGAGGAGGAAGATTAGGTGAATTAAAAACGAAGGGAGGAGGAGGAGGAGGAGAAAT
>CM064561.1:17888638-18081138 GCA_032716605.1 Paralithodes platypus | reverse complement strand
TATCTCTTACTACACATACAATATATATCGGTTATCTCTTACTACACATACAATATATATCGGTTATCTCTTACTACACATACAATATATATCGGTTATCTCTTACTACACATACAATATATATCGGTTATCTCTTACTACACATACAATATATATCGGTTATCTCTTACTACACATACATATATATCGGTTATCTCTTACTACACATACAATATATATCGGTTATCTCTTACTACACATACAATATATATCGGTTATCTCTTACTACACATACAATATATATCGGTTATCTCTTACTACACATACAATATATATCGGTTATCTCTTACTACACATACAATATATATCGGTTATCTCTTACTACACATACAATATATATCGTCGGCGAGTTTAAGCCTCCGTCACACATACACGATTTTTGGTCCCGACAGCCACCGATTTTGCCTAAAATAATAATATACATACAAATAATAATATACATACAAATAATAATATACATACAAATAATAATATACATACAAATAATAATATACATACAAATAATAATATACATACAAATAATAATATACATACAAATAATAATATACATACAAATTATAATATACATACAAATAATAATATACATACAAATAATAATATACATACAAATAATAATATACATACAAATAATAATATACATACAAATAATAATATACATACAAATAATAATATACATACAAATAATAATATCTATCTATCTATATGCTCAGGCCCAATCCCCATTTTGGGGGTAGCCGACTCAAGACAGAGCAAGAACAGGGAAAACACAAAAACAACATAAAACAACAAATAAACACAGATAAAAAGCACAAACTCACACACATCCAGGTCACCCAGGAGAAGACCCAGAGACCAGGGTCACCAAGGTCGCTCCAGCACTCCCCCGGCCCCCGACCACCCGGAGAGGTTCCGATCTCGGCAGGCAGACATGCAGCGGAGCCAAAGCCACAAGCCCTCCCACCACACTTCCAGGCGCACCCTTCATATTAATCGTCTCCCCGGGCCAGGCGCCTGATGGACTATTATCTAGTCCAACTTGCGCCCGACCCCTTACTCCAAATGACCACGTGTTCACTCAACTATTCACAAGCATTCTCCATTCACTCCTGTCCACCACCACTTCCCCTGCCTGATCTATAGTCATTCCTCTATCATCCAAAGCCTTTCTTACACAGTCTCTCCATCTCAAATAATAATATACATACAAATAATAATATACATACAAATAATAATATACATACAAATAATAATATACATACAAATAATATAAATATAACGTCTCCTTAAGGGTGTAGTTAAATTTGTTCTCCCTAGACCTCCGCCAAGCTTTGAAAAACACCGCTAAGAAGGAAATGTTTCTACCGAAAAATGTACGAACTTATCTCGAAAGGGGATCTTGGGAGTATTCTATTTAGCATAATGGAGGTCTAGGGAACAAACTAAACAATAAATTAACTAAATAATAAAATATACACAATGAAACAAACCTCCCCTAACTTCCCTTTTCCCAACCATAATTATTTACCGTGCATATAATATGTACATGAGGCTGTGTACGTTTATAAATTATGTGTATGTGTATATGTGTGTTGTGCGTGTGTGTGTGTGTGTGTTCGTTGTACGAATTGTATTTCGTAATATTTCTCTCCAACTCGTTTTATCTCTAACCTCTCTCTCTCTCTCTCTCTCTCTCTCTCCCCCCCTCCCCCCCCTCTCTCTCTCTCTCTCTCTCTCTCTCTCTCTCTTTCTCTCTCACACACACACACACTCTCTCTAACCCCCTCTTCTTACCCCCTCCCTCCCTCCTCTCTCTCTCTCTTTTTCCACTCTCTCTCTCTCTCTGGACTCTGCAGTATTTGGTCTAAAAATAGCTCTCCGCGAACAGTGAGACAAGGGGGGGGGGGGGGGCCCTAGGAGAGAAAGAGAAAGAGAGAGAGAGAGAGAGACCCAGACATCATCTAGAGTTCTAGACAATAAAGTCAGAGATATACCGTACAGTTTTCTGCACTTATTTATTTAAGGCACACATTAGTTTAGTTGTATCAGTCCAGTCAGTCAGTCAGTCAGTCAGTCAGTCAACCAGTCAGTCAACCAGTCAGTCAGTCAGTCAGTTAGTCAGTCAGTCAACCAGAAAACCAGTCATACAACCAATCAGTCAGTCAGTCAGTCAACCAGACAACCAGTCAGTCAGTCAGACGAGTCAGTTAGTCAGTCAGTCAACCAGGCAACCAGTCATACAACCAATCAGTCAGTCAACCAGTAAGTCAGTTATACAACCAGTCAGTCAATTATAGTCAGTCAGTCGATCAGTCAACCAGTCAGTCAGTCAACTAGTCAGTCAGTCAACCAGTCAGTCAGTCAGTCAACCAGACAACCAGTCAGTCAGTCAACCAGTCAGTCAGTCATACAACCAGTCAGTCAATTATACAGTCAGTCAGTCGATCAGTCAACCAGTCAGTCAGTCAACTAGTCAGTCAGTCAGTCAACCAGTCAGTCAGTTAGTCAACCAGTCAGTCAACCAGACAACCAGTCAGTCAGTCAACCAGTCAGTCAGTCAACCAGACAACCAGTCAATCAGTCAGTCAGTCAACCAGTCAGTCAGTCAACCAGTCAGTCAGCCAACCAGTCATTCATACAACCAGTCAGTCAATTATACAGTCAGTCAGTCAACCAGTCAGTCAGTCAACCAGTCAGTCAGTCAGTTGCAACCAGTCAGTCAGTCAACCAGTCAACTGGTCGGTCAGTCAGTCAGTCAGTCAACCAGTCAGTCAGTCAACTAGTTAGTCAGTCAACCAGTCAGTCAGTCAACTAGTTAGTCAGTCAGTCAACCGGTCAGTTAGTCATTCAACCAGTCAGTAAACCAGTTAGTCAGTCAACCAGTAAGTCAGTCAACCAGTCAGTCAGTCAGTCGACCAGTCAGTCATTCAACCAGTCAGTCAGTCAGTCAACTGGTCAGTCAGTCAGTCAGTCAACCAGTCAGTCAGTCAGTCGACCAGTCAGTCATTCAACCAGTCAGTCAGTCAGTTAACTGGTCGGTCAGTCAGTCAGTCAACCAGTCAGTCAGTCAACCAGTCAGTTAGTCAGTCAACCAGTCCGTCAGTCAGTCAACCAGTCAGTCAGTCATTCAACCAGCCAGTCAGTCAGTCAGTCAGTTAATCAGTCAGTCAGTGAATCAGTCAGTCAGCCAACCAGTTAGTCAGTCAACCAGTTACTCAGTCAGTCAGTCAACCAGTCAGTCAGTCAATCAGCCAGTCAGTTAGTCAACCAGTCAGTCAATAATTCAGTCAGTCAGTCAGTTTCAGAGTCAGTAAGCGGGTATAACGAGGCAGTTGTGGGTTCAGTAATTGGCCATTCAGTCAGAGATCAGCTGGCTACATACACTCAGACATACAGACAAGCCAATTCACAGGGGTCCTAAATCTGGCATCACACCAAGCCAATTATCCTCAATTTTCGTGGAACACCGACGATCTGTGACCTTTTTGAAATACGATTATATAATATATTCATTCTGTTACCTATTTATGGCTTTTCTCCCCTAACTCTTCCTTCTTCCCTCCTTTCTTTCCTTCCTTCCTTCCCTCCTTCCCCATTCCTCCCTCCTTCCTTCTTTCTCCCTTAATTCTTCCTTCTTCCCTCCTTTCTATCCTTCCTTCCCTCCTTCCTCTTTCATCCCTAACTTCCTTCCCCCCTTCTTTCTACCTTACTTCTATCTTCTATCTTACTCCTACCTGATATATAAACTGGCTATATAAAACTAACAATAAATTTACAAATAAATAAATAAGTATATACAGTATATATATATATATATATATATATATATATATATATATATATATATATATATATATATATATATATATATATATATATATATATATATATATATATATATATATATCCCCTTAAACAATTAGCCCATGCTGTAGGAGTCGAAGGCTAGACGGATACAAAAACGGGGAGGAATCAGAGGACAAGAGTAAGGGGGGGGGTGGGGGGGGCAAGGAGGGGAGGGGTAGTAGAGAGAGAGAAGGAGGGAAGGGAGGGCAAGGGGGGAGGGGGGTAGAAAGGAGAGAGAGAGAGGAGTGAAGGGAGGGCAAGGGGGGAGGGGGTAGAAAGGAGAGAGAGAGAGGAGTGAAGGGAGGGCAAGGGGGGAGGGGGTAGAAAGGAGAGAGAGAGAGGAGTGAAGGGAGGGCAAGGGGGGAGGGAAGGGAAGGGGCGACAGGGCGTGGGAGAGAAGTAAGAGAGAAGGAGTGAGGGGAGGGAGGGAGGGAGGAGAGGGAAGGGGGGACAGGGATCGGGAGAGAAGTAAGAGAGACATAATGGAAGAAGGAAGAATGAAGGGAGGAGGGGGGTAGCAAGGAAAGAAAGAAGGAGGAAGGAAGGAGGGAGGGAGGAGAGGGAAGGGGGGACAGGGCGTGGGAGAGAAGTAAGAGAGGAGACATAAGGAATAAGGCTCAAAGGAAATAAAGGAAGGAAGGAAGAAAGAAGGAGGGAAGGAAGGCAAGTACGGTGAAAGGGATAATAAGAATGAAGGAAGGAAGGAAAGGAAGGAAGGAAGGAAGGAAGGAAGGAAGGAAGGAAGGAAGGAAGGAAGGAAGGAAGGAAGGAAGGAAGGAAGGAAGGAAGGAAGGAAGGAAGGAAGGAAGGAAGGAAGGAAGGAAGGATGGATGGATGGATGGATGGATGGATGGATGGATGGATGGATGGATGGATGGATGGATGGAAGGAAGGAAGGAAAGGAAGGACTGAAAGCGGAACTAATCTATATATAGCACACCTTTAAAGAGTCTGACGTGTGGAAGGAAGGAAGGAAGGAAGGAAAGAAGGAAAGAAGGAAGGAAGGAAAGGAAATTAAGGGAGGTAAGGAAGGAAGGAAGGAAGGAAGGATAGGAGGGGCTGGAAGAGGCAGCCAGTCAGTCTATATATAGAACACCTTTAAGGGGACAGTGGCTGTTTTTTTGGTCTATTAATTAATTTATTTATTTATTTATTAGTTTCCTCGCTAGACCTCCATCAATCTGTAAAAAACACCCCAAAGAACCCTTTTCAAGATAAAATTGTACATTTTTCGGTAGAAAAATGTCCCGGCCGAAGGCCGCTTCCTTCTAAAATTACAGGCTCGCTTTCGCTCGCCAGGAAAAGATCGACACCTAAATGGCACGACGGGTCTTAATAGTGACAACAAAATGAGGCGAAAGGTCTGATAATCGCCAAGCTAACGGGTCGAACGTCGTAAAATCCCAAAACTAATATGCTAAACACGAGGGAGAAGGGGAGGCCCAGCAAAACCAGTCCGTCTCCCCCTTTCAAGATATTCTGATGCGGAGGTGAAGCAATTGGCCGGGGGATATATTTATAGTTCAAGAAGGAGGGGGAGGGGAGAGGGGGAGGGGGAGGGAGGGAGGGAGGGGAGGATACATGGAAAGGGGTAAGTAGGGAGTCAGAAAGGATAGGGGGGGGGGCGGAGGGGAGGGAGGGGAGGATACATGGAAAGGGGTAAGTAGGGAGTCAGAAAGGGTACAGTGGGGGGAGGGGGGGGCGGGGGGAAGGGAGGGGGAGGGGGGAAGGGGTAAGTAGGGAGGGGTTAGAAAGGGTGGGAGGGGGGAAGGGGTAGGGAGGGGGGTAGAAGGGATACATGGAAAGGGGTTGAGAAGTAGGGGGTCAGGAAGGGGTACAGTAGGGGAAGGGGAAGGGTACAAGGGATACAGCGGAATGGATGAACAGGTAGGAAAGGGGTGGAAGGGGGGGTAAAGGGGCGTAGGGGACAGGTACAGAAATCCAGGGGTGGATGAACAGGTAGGAAGGGGACAGTCAGGGGCAAGGGGTAACAGAGGGATACAGGTACAGAAATACAGCGGAATGGATGAACAGGTAGGAAAGGGGTGGAAGGGGGTAGATCAGGGGCTGTGACAGGGGTATACAGAGGGATACAGGTACAGATATACAGGAGAATGGGATAGAGGGACATAGGGATACAGAAATAATACAGGCAACATAATTAACCCGTTCTGTACCGTCAACATCATTGTTAAATAATTCTGGCTACTATTAATCGATTTTATTTAGTTCAGGAGGGATCTTTAGCAATCATAAGGCTTCGAAGTATCTCAAGCAACCTTTTTAACTACCACAGATCCTTCCTAAGCTGCATGATATCGTCTAAATATGGCTAGAATATAATGTAACACACGTCGCTGGTACTCAAAGGATTAAGGAACACCCCGTTCTTAACATTAATCCTCCATTACAAATCCCAATGCACTTGAATAAATTAATGAAAGCATATGGTCCTCCCGGGATTCCAACTCGGGACACCACCCCTAAACAATTACACCACCAAAGAATATGGTCCTCCCGGGATTCCAACTCGGGACACCACCCCTAAACAATTACACCACCAAAGAATATGGTCCTCCCGGGATTCCAACTCGGGACACCACCCCTAAACAATTACACCACCAACACAGTTACACTCCTGCGAATTTTCCTTCAAATTAACCCTTTCAATAATCAGAGGCGTCTTTGGTTTTATTATATTCTGAATATCAACACCATGAGAGAGAGAGAGAGAGAGAGAGAGAGAGAGAGAGAGAGAGAGAGAGAGAGAGAGAGAGAGAGAGAGAGAGAGAGAGAGAGAGAGAGAGAGAGAGAGAGAAACAAAAAAAGAGCGAGAGAAAATAAGAGCAAGAGAGAAAGAGAGAAATTACATACGCAAAATATATACACGGATATGCACACTACTGTACTGGCATTGACGCATCTCTTAACAATGACCCCCCCCCCCCTTCCCTTCCTCACTCTATCTATCTATATCTATCACTTATCTGACCCATACCCATATATATGTACGTATGTGTATATGTAACCTCCCCAACTCTCTCTCTCTCAGACACATGGCGTATATATAAAACCATATGAGAGGTGGTTTGAGCCCGCCATCAAAACAAACACCCCACTAATATTTGGCGACGTAAGAGACACGTTGTTTATAAGGTCGGTAACGGTCCCTGTGTTGTGGACGAGAGAGAGAGAGAGAGAGAGAGAGAGAGAGAGAGCGAGAGCGAGAGAGAGAGAGAGAGAGAGAGAGAGAGAGAGAGAGAGAGAGAGAGAGAGAGAGAGAGAGAGAGAGAGAGAGAGAGCGTAAATAATAGATTCATGAATATTAAAGGTATATAGACAGTATATATACAGTATATATATACATATATATATATATATATATATATATATATATATCCTTAATTAATGTGTACAGGAAATCGTAGTCTTATAATGGTGAATATCAGAGACAGCGTAAACATGTTTATTATTTTCTAAGAGGGAACCTTGCTCTCATAGAATATACTAAAGATGTTGTTTACGCTGTCTCTGATCTGCACCTTCATATATATATATATATATATATAACAAGAGATAGCTATAGTCTGTTTATTTTCAACTGACGGCAAATTGTAAAGTTCCCATCAAGATGTCTCCGTTATTTCTCAGATGTTGTAGTGAAATATGGTGTTAATTATATAAACATAGTCTTAAAATAACGCAGGGACATAGTAGTTTCTTAAAATAACGCAGGGACATAGTAGTTTCTTAAAATAACGCAGGGACATAGTAGTTTCTTATTTTTCCGTTAGTTATCGAAAAATCAGTTGCTAAGGGATTCAATTGACCGTCAGATGAAATGAAACCGAGTATAGTGATAGTGACGATGGAGTGTGGTCAGCGCCAGAAACGTCAAGGGGAGGTTTCCACTTGAGGGATTTTTTTCTTGACTCCTTTCTCCCTCATGTATAGCCCCATTGCTTTTCTATTTTTAAGACGTTCGCCCCATTATTTTGACGATTTTAAGAACTTTCGACCCATTTCTGTCAATTTTAAGACCTTTTGTGCCATTTAGGTGTCGATTTTATCCTGGCGAGCGATAGCGATCCTGTAATTTAAGAGGAACCGGCCTTCAGCCGGGACATTTTTCTACCGAAAAATGTACAAATTTATCTTGAAAGGGGCTCAAGGGGGTGTAATTTTAAGCTTGATGGATACCTAGAGACCAAACTAAAAACCTCCCCTTAAGGTCCAACAGGGAAATTTTCAAGGTCAAGTCATCATCTTTAAACCAGCGGGAAATTCAATATGGCCTTCTATTTTGGTGGTGGTGGTGGTGGTGGTGGTGGTGGTAATAGTGGTGATGGTAGTGTGGTGATAAGTGTTGGTGGTGGATGTGATGGTGATCGTAGTGATGATGGGTATAATGGTGGTGGTAGTTGATAGTAATAATGATGATGATGGTGGTGGTGGTGGTGATGATGATGGTAGTTGTGTTGATGGTGGTGATGATGGTACTGGTGATGATGGTAGGTCGTGCTATGTGGAGAATGCTAAAACTATGTAAAGAAACACACATAATACGAACGTTTAATAAGGAAAGGAAGCCTGATCAGTTCTCCCAGATTGGCCTATATATAAGAAAATACCTTTATCGATAACTGATATGTCACACACGCTATGGCTGTGACACGAGTAGGCAGGTTGGGTAGGTGGGTAGGTAGCTAGGTGGGTAAGTAGCTAGGTGGGTAGGTAGATGGATAGGTAAGTAGCTAGGTGAATAGGTAGATAGATTGATGGATAGGTAAGTAGGTGGGTGGATAGATTGATGGATAAGTAGATAGGTGGGTAGATGGAAAGGTAAGTAGCTTGGTGGGTGGGTAGGTAGGTGAGTGAGTGAGTAGGTAGGTAGGTAGGTAGGTGAGTGAGTAGATAGGTAGGTGGGTGAGTAGGTAGGTAAGTGGGTGAGTAGGTAGGTAGGTGAGTGAGTGAGTAGATAGGTAGGTGGGTGAGTAGGTAGGTAGGTAGGTGAGTGAGTGAGTGAGTAGATAGGTAGGTGGGTGAGTAGGTAGGTAAGTGGGTGAGTAGGTAGGTAGGTGAGTGAGTGAGTAGATAGGTAGGTGGGTGAGTAGGTAGGTAGGTAGATCGATGGAGAAGTAGGTAGGTAGGTGAGTGAGTGAGTAGATAGGTAGGTGGGTGAGTAGGTAGGTAAGTGGGTGAGTAGGTAGGTAGGTGAGTGAGTGAGTAGATAGGTAGGTGGGTGAGTAGGTAGGTAGGTAGATCGATGGAGAAGTAGGTAGGTAGGTGAGTGGGTGAGTAGATAGGTAGTAAGGTGGGTCAGTAGCCAGGGAATCGGAGTGGAAATTTAAAGCCCATTTTCTCTAGCCCTTTTTTAGTTACCGAGGTTAGGGTTCATGATTTCTGGCCTACCTATTTGGAACAGGGTATAGCAATAACGGCGGTTAGTAAAGTTTATAGATATTTATAGTTGTGTGTGTGTGTGTGTGTGTGGTATACAGAGATTCTGTTCCGTATCTGATTGAAATCCTGAAACAGAAAATGAAAGTTTCTTGAAAGAAAACGGGTGTAAACAAACATTATGGTAAACTATTATTATTTGATTAAGGCACCCTCTCAGCAGTGTTGGAGCATATACTGAAGAAAGAATAATAATACAATATACGCATTTGCATAAAACAAAATAGTAAAAACACTATAATAATTCGGCTATATATTCTTGGCATTATATTGTGAAAAATATTAGGACACGCACACCGTCGGTGTGTGTGTATGGGTTGTTTATCTATAGGACTTATGAAACACATATTAATGTATTTAACATTTGGCATCATAAATGTCCAGGTTTCTCCTAACTGCTAGGTGAATATAGGTATTGGGTGTGAGGAGACTGCACAATAGTATCTCCCTGTTAGAGAATCGAATCATGGAACTTTCATATGTGAGCCGAATGCACTAACTATTAGCTTACACGACAGATCACCGAATTACTGATTATTTATGACTTCGTTCACAAAATGTGTATAATATTATATTAACTCAATGGAGGTGGGTTTTTAATCTCCCAATGTTAAACACATCAATTGTGCTTGTGCTGACTGTCATGTTGTATTTCAGAGTCGTGGGCGGCAGAGCGGGCAGTATGGCGGGCCCCGGAGACGTTGGAATGGTGTGTGACCCCGCGAGGATGTATCACGGCTGCAGCACTACACAACGTAATTACCGACGGCTTTTATGCTCCGTACACCGCCAACCCAAAGTACTTGCTGGTGGTGGACTGCCGTGACGCCAAGGCCTTCACGCGGCACCGCCTGGCCTCGGCACACTGGCACGGGGCACTACACACGGCACCACTTCCGTCCCTGGTGGCCAACATCGTCCTCTATGATGACCGGCCACGTATGGGACCACCTCCACTCGGAGAGACCGACCCCTTGGCCACACTATTTCATGACCTAAGAAGACAGAAGCTTGACCCACAAGTGGTGATTGGTGGATGGGAGGCACTGTTGGCCACCTGTCATCACCTCCTGGATGGCGGTGACACTCCTCCAACACCAGAGCCACGGCCATGGTACCCGGCACAGATCATTGCTGACATGTTGTACCTGGGCCAGGCAGAAATAGCCTCAGATACTCGTGTGCTGGCCACTCTGCGAGTGACGCACATCGTAGACGTGACCGAGTGCCTCCCTCCACGTGTCCTGCCAGCCATGAACTATCTGGTGGTGCCAGTGCCAGAGGAGCCAGGGAATGGTTATTGTGGTGGCACAGACTTACTCTCCTCCCTGCCCACCATCATGGCCTTTGTGAGTGAGGCACAGACCATAGGAGGCTGTGTCCTGGTGCACTGCGACCAGGGCCTCACCAGGGCAGCGGCTGTGGTCATGGGTGTGTTGATGACAGAGCGAAGATGTACACTGGAGGATGCCTTCTACTATGTGAAGGGTGCGCGGTCTGCCGTACACCCAGATCCCGGTCTTCTGCAGCAACTGGCACAGTACGAGTCGGTGCTGTTTGGTGCGTGCCTGACGCAGGTGGACGAACTGTTCTGACCCTCTGGACAACATGCACCACCTCCACCACCACATATCGCCACAACAACCTGCAGCCTTCACGTCCCCTGGGACACTCAGCCTTCTCGTCTTTAGGACTCGGTAGTCACGGTGCTCCAACACTGACCCAGGTCGCTCCCGTCACGCCGACACCTCCTCAGCTGCTTGTCTTTCATATTACATAGACTAATATATATATTGTAAAGAAGAGCAGACATAATAATTCAAAATATTTTGCAAATAGATTTGGAATTCAAGGGCAGCAGAGTGAGTAGTTGTCCCTGGTACTTAGGCGTTAGTGAGGCATAGGTCGTTGGTAGACGGCGTGAGTAAGCCGTAGTGATACTAACACATAGATCCTTAGGTCAGTAGTTAGGTAGGTAGGTGAGGGGGGCTGGCTGTGAGGAACCACCCTGATCCCCTCCTCCCACCCCCCTCGCTGGTACTGCAGCAACACCCTCACCCCCTCTCCCCCTCCATGCTGGTATCTAGTGTCTTCAGGGAGGGGGGTGACGGATGGTTGTCTAGTACTGTATTTTCTCTCTTTCTCTCTCATTCTAGTTCATCTGTTTTCGCTTCCTGATGTCTACCACTTGTCTCTTTCTCCCCCCCCCCCCCTCTCTCTCTCTCTCTTTCTCTCACTTTACTCTGCCACGTCTCTGCGTCCTCCCAACTATTCTATGATAATAAATTCACTCTTCAACTTCTTCCCAAACTTCCACTTCCGAAGAGCATATTGTATAAAACTTTATAATGTGTGTATATATACCGGTATATATATATATATATATATACAGTATATATATATATATATACATATATATATATATATATATATATATATATATATATATATATATATATATACATATATCAGAGCCACGCCTCTGACCCTGTATAATAATGTTAACTGAACTATTAACCCCTTCAGTACCAATGACGTCTTTTTACCGTTGATTCTGGTTAAAACTAGATGATTTTATGTAGCTTAAGGGGAGGTCTCCACTTGAGGGATTTTATGTGGCTTAAGGGGAGGTCTCCACTTGAGGGATTTTATGTGGCTTAAGGGGAGGTCTCCACTTGAGGGATTTTATGTGGCTTAAGGGGAGGTCTCCACTTGAGGGATTTTATGTAGCTTAAGGGGAGATCTCCACTTGAGGGATTTTATGTGGCTTAAGGGGAGATCTCCACTTGAGGGATTTTATGTAGCTTAAGGGGAGATCTCCACTTGAGGGATTTTATGTAGCTTAAGGGGAGGTCTCCACTTGAGGGATTTTATGTAGCTTAAGGGGAGATCTCCACTTGAGGGATTTTATGTAGCTTAAGGGGAGATCTCCACTTGAGGGATTTTATGTGGCTTAAGGGGAGATCTCCACTTGAGGGATTTTATGTAGCTTAAGGGGAGATCTCCACTTGAGGGATTTTATGTAGCTTAAGGGGAGGTCTCCACTTGAGGGATTTTATGTAGCTTAAGGGGAGATCTCCACTTGAGGGATTTTTTCTTGACCCCTTTCTCCCTCATGTTTAGCCCCACTGCTTTTGGTATTATAAAACGTTTGCCCCATTAGTTTAGCGATTTTAAGAACTTTCACCCTATATTAAGACCTTTCGTGCCATTCAGGTGTCAATTTTATCCTGGCGAGCGATAGCGAGCCTGTAATTTAAGAGGAACCGGCCTTTGGCCGGGACATTTTTCTACCGAAAAATGTACAAATTTATCTTGAAAGGGACTCAAGGGGGTGTAATTTTAAGCTTGATGGAGGTCTAGGGAACAAACTAAATACCTCCCCTTAAGAAGGGCCTATAATTATGTTATTCAGAAACTTTATTGAGATCGTAATTACCTCTTTGTGTCCTACAGGTGTATAATAAGCTAAAGCAAATCCTTCTAATGGTAACCCAGAATATGATGCAAATTACGTCATCGTGCTAAAGGGGTTAACCCCTTCAGTACCGGTGACGTCGATAATGAATAATTCTAGCTAGGGCCAGACGATTTTGAGCAGCTTAGGAAGGATCTGTGGTAGTGGTACTTTAGAGAGTTAATTGAGATAGTTTGCAGCCTTTTAAGGGGAGGTATTTAGTGTGTTCCCTAGACCTCCATCTACCTTAAAATTACACCCCCTCGAGTCCCTTTCAAGATAAATTTGTACATTTTTCGGTAGAAAAATGTCCCAGCCGAAGGCCGATTCCTCTTAAATTACAGGCTCGCTATCGCTCGCCAGGATAAAATAGACACCTGAATTGCACGAAAGGTCTTAATATGGGGTGAAAGTTCTTAAAATCGCTAAACTAATGGGGCAAAAGCAATGGGGCTAAACATGAGGGAGAAAGGGGTCCAGAAAAAAATCCCTCAAGTGGAGATCTCCCCTTAATTGCTGTGGAGGTCTTTCCTAAATTGAATTAAAATACCTTAATAGAAGCCCGAATGATCAGAATGTAATGAAAAGACCGTTGCCGGTACAGAAAGGGTTAACCCCTTCAGTTACCGGCGACCTCCCTTCCATCATATTCCACCTGATATTAGACGATAATCACTCAGCTTAGGAAGGATGTCTACCCATTAAAAGGTTATATGCCGACTGTCTCAATTAACCCTTTTACCTACCCCCTATCTTTCTTCAGGGGAGATCTCCACTTGAGGGATTTTTTTCTTGACCCCTTTCTCCCTCATGTTTAGCCCCGTTGCTTTTGGTATTATAAAACGTTTGCCCCATTAGTTTAGCGATTTTAAGAACTTTCACCCCATATTAAGACCTTTCGTGCCATTCAGGTGTCAATTTTATCCTGGCGAGCGATAGCGAGCCTGTAATTTAAGAGGAACTGGCCTTTGGCCGGGACATTTTTCTACCGAAAAATGTACAAATTTATCTTGAAAGGGACTCAAGGGGGTGTAATTTTAAGCTTGATGGAGGTCTAGGGAACAAACTAAATACCTCCTCTTAAGCCTCATCAAATACCTCCTCTTAAGCCTAATCAAATACCTCCTCTTAAGCCTCATCAAATACCTCCTCCTCTTAAGCCTCATCAAATACCTCCTCCTCTTAAGCCTCATCAAATACCTCCTGCATGTAGCTAAAATCAACAAAATAAAAACCGTGACCGTTACTGAAAGGGTTTAACTATACCAATGTCAACACTATGTCAATATAGACAATCTCAGTGTAACCCCATCTGTACAGTCGACCAAATAAGTGATGACGCGGCACCAAGTATGATGTTTCGATCAATTTTCGGTGTGAGCATCCTGGGTTCGAATCCACGGGCTGCCACATGTGTTTGTAAATGTCATTAATCGATTTTAGGAGTATATAGTTGGTTGTTGGAAGGAACATAATCATTTACACACCCTATTCCAACATCTGACAGACATTAATACAGCACACAGCGAGCAAAACGTATTGACAGTGGAGATTTATTTGGCCACCTGTACCGGCGACGTCTTTTGTACTGAATTAAAGCTCTATTATGACGATATTATTCAGATTAGCAAAGACATAGGGTAGCTTAACGGGGAGATTTCCACTTGAGATATTTTTTTATTGACTCCTTTCTCCCTCATGTTTAGCCCCATTGCTTTTCTAATTTTAAGACGTTCGCCCTATTATTTTGACGATTTGAAGAACCTTCGACCCATTTCTGTCAATTTTAAGACCTTTCGTTCCATTTAGGTGTCGATTTTATCCTGGCGAGCGATAGCGAGCCTGTAATTTAAGAGGAACCGGCTTTCAGCCGGGACATTTTTCTACCGAAAAATGTACAAATTTATCTTGAAAGGGGCTCAAGGGGGTGTAATCTTAAGCTTGATGGATATCTAGAGACCAAACTAAAAACCTCCCCTTAAAGAATTTGTTAATAGTCTGTAATCTCTTAACGGGTAGACATCCTTCCTAAGCTGAATAAAACCCTCCAATAGTTGCCAGTAATATAAATAGAAGGATGTCACCCCCGGTACTGAATGGGTTAACCCCTTCTGTAGCCGCCACACCTTTTGATTTATTTTCTTCTAGCTATATTCAGACGGTTTATGAAGCTTAGGAAGATATAGGATTAATTGAGATAGTCTGTAGCCTTTGAATCAGTAAACGTCTTTCCTAAGCTGAACAAACCTGTCTAATAGTTGCCAGAATATAAGAAAAATGACGTCACCGGTACTGAAGGGGTTAAGGGGAGATTTTTCACGTTAAGTTTTTTTTTTCTGGACCCCTTTCTCCCTCATGTTTAGCCCCATTAGTTTTGAGACTTTAAGACACTCGCCCCATTAGTTTGGCTGTTTTAAAACCTTTAAAACACATTTCTGTCAATTTTGTGACCTTTCGTGCCATTTAGGCGTAGATTTTTTCCTGGCGAGCGATAGCAAACCTGTATTTTTGGAGGAACCGGCCTTTGGCCGGGAAATTTTTCTACCGAAAAATGTACAATTTTATATCGAAATGGGTGCGTCGCCAAATGTATTGTATCGTTTGGTTTGCGTTCGATACTGATGTAAATGGGTGCGTCGCCAAATGTATTGTATCGTTTGGTTTGCGTTCAATACTGATGTAAATGGGTGCGTCGCCAAATGTATTGTATCGTTTGGTTTGCGTTCGATACTGATGTAAATGGGTGCGTCGCCAAATGTATTGTATCGTTTGGTTTGCGTTCGATACTGATGTAAATGGGTGCGTCGCCAAATGTATTGTATCGTTTGGTTTGCGTTCGATACTGATGTAAATGGGTGCGTCGCCAAATGTATTGTATCGTTTGGTTTGCGTTCGATACTGATGTAAATGGGTGCGTCGCCAAATGTATTGTATCGTTTGGTTTGCGTTCGATACTGATGCAAATGGGTGTGTCACCATTCCTGCTCTTGTCTGTACATACATTCATCTATTCTTAGTGAGTTGGATAATAAATATGAATGACTATTATATTATAAGGTAATAAAGAAGGTATGGATTAATCAAAGTGTTCTACATACGCCATTGATCTCTGTTGCAAGTTAAGGGAAGTATTTTATTTATTTATTTATTTATTTATGTATGTATTTTTATGTCCTCCCTAGATTTCATCAAGCTTAATATAATACCCCCATGACCCCACTTCGAGATCAATTTTTACATTTCTCAGTAGAAAAGTTTATCCTAAATTGCAGGCTCGCTAAGAAACAATTCACACCTAAATGGCACGCAAGGGCTTAAAATTGACAAAGAAATGGGGTGATAGGTCTTAAAATCGCCAAACTAATAAGACGAACATCTTAAAATTTAAAAAAATTAATGGGGCCAAACATGAGGGTCAAGGGGGTCATGAAATACACACCCTTAATTAAGGGCTTGAAATCAATACATTTTCCGAGTGCATAATGTAATGGTATCAGCATTCCATCAGCTTGAACAGATCAAGTGTATATGGATATGAAAAATGTACAAATTAATCTAGAAGAGGGATTTAATGGATTTTTTTTTTAAAGTTTGATGGAAGTCTAGAGAGGAAACTAGACAAATATTTAACAAATGAAAAAAGTCGACCAAAAAGTGAACCATCCCCCCCTTAAAGGTTCTGAAATACGATCCTTGTTGCACATGTTATGCTTTTCATTGGTTTAAATAAGTGTTGTTCAAATGGATGGAAAATAAAGAAGAATGTGAATCGAGCTTGTCTATATCACTGAATAATATTTGAGAGGCGCATTTTGTGACAAGAGGAAGAGGCGCATTTTGTGGAGAGAGGAAGAGGCGCATTTTGTGGAGAGAGGAAGAGGCGCATTTTGTGAAGAGAGGAAGAGGCGCATTTTGTGAAGAGAGGAAGAGGCGCATTTTCTGAAGAGAGGGAGAGGCGAATTTTCTAAAGAGAGGTAGAGGCGCATTTTGAGAAGAGAGGAAGAGGCGCATTTTGTGAAGAGAGGAAGAGGCGCATTTTGTGAAGAGAGGAAGAGGCGCATTTTGTGAAGAGAGGAAGAGGCGCATTTTGTGAAGAGAGGAAGAGGCGCATTTTGTGAAGAGAGGAAGACGCGCATTTTGTGAAGAGAGGAAGAGGTGCATTTTGTGGAGAGAGGAAGAGGCGCATTTTGTGAAGAAAGGAAGAGGCGAATTTTGTGAAGAAAGGAAGACGCGCATTTTGTGAAGAGTGGAAGACGCGCATTTTGTGGAGAGAGGAAGAGGCGCATTTTGTGAAGAGAGGAAGACGCGCATTTTGTGAAGAGAGGAAGACGCGCATTTTGTGACAAGAGGAAGAGACGCATTTTGTGAAGAGGGGAAAAGGCGCATTTTCGCTCACCCTTCCCAAACAAACTCACCCATACGGTAAACCCTGTAACAATATCAAGGGTATGAAAGGGATTTGAAAAGGGTATTATTTTTAACATCATTCGTAACACCAATAACGCCCCAAACTAATGAGGCGAAAGTCTTAAAATCGCAAATCTAATGTTGGTTAAACATCAGGGAGAAGGGAGTCCAGAAAAACACTCCCTTAAACGATTTTCAACAGCTTAGGAAACGAGGGAGGGCCTGTGGGAGTAAGAGGGTGAATTGAAATGGTCAGCACCCCTTTGATTCCAGAGACTTGCCCTAAAAAGGAACAAAATCGTCTAATGGTAGCTAGATTAGAGGACAGAATGCATCATGGTAATCAGGGAGTCAAACCAAAGCAGAGTTCATTATTATTATTATTATTATTTTTTTTTTTTTTTTTTTTTTTGTATATGTAAAGACAACATCAAGGTGTATACATTCTTTCATAAATTCCATTGTAAGTGTTTAGTGTTGGCAGAAATAAATAAAGTATATTATAGTTCAAATTATGTCTATGGAAGTCATAAAATGGCCCAAACAATGCTATTTCAAGTTAATTCTCTTGTATTCCTTCTCATATTCATTCAAGTCTTCAAACAAAATTGCTCCGGTTTGACACCCTGACGGTAATACTGAACTATAGTCTAATAATTATAAATATAACAAAATCACGCCCCCCTGCCCCCACTAATTTCTCATAACTCAAAAAGGACTAGATCAAATGAGCTGTAAATTTCCACACCTATTTACTGGTTGACTCTGCCCTAATGTATAAATGTCATCGCAAGTGCTCTAACCCTTTATGAGTTACAGATGGCTAGAGTTAGGATTTTGTCCCACTTATATTGAATAGACTATAGTGAATACATCCCAGGCGATATAGCCTACTGTAATATATATATATATATATATATATATCCACTGTATGATACCTCCTCAAATTACTCTTCTAGTAAGGTTTCCACGCATAAATGATACTAACTTCAAGTGTTTTTACTTTACATTTCCTTAAACTGCATGGTCGACATTGAAGATTTTGACCTTACTAATTAATTTAATTAACACCTTAATGGTACAAAAGGTCTTAACCCTTTGGCTGCGACCATGTTTGGGCTATTTAGGACATATTCAGGCACTCCTGAATGATAAATCAAGCATCTGCATTAAATGAAGTGTATTCTGCCGAAAACTAGGAGAGAATAGCTTCAAAATGACACCAGAACGGGCCCCGTACGTGGTCTGGTTCACCCGTAGTGGTGCCAGTGAAACGCGGGAAACCCGCTATTATGTAACACTCGCTCGCTTGGCTACACTGCTGGGAGACACAGAAAGAGACCCGCGCGAGACACAGTCAACCTCAGTGAGCCACTCGGTGCTCTAAGGGTCGGAGGTGGGCCCCTCACGCTCCCGCCCACTGACACTCGATTTTTACGGTTTTCACAGGCTTTTAAAGCCTGGAAATTGCTGTAACTTGCCAGGACGTTCCAGAATGTCACCCGCAGCGAAAGGGTTAAAATCATCAAACTAATGGGGCGAAGGTTATAAAATCTTAAAAAATATATATAATAATAATAAAAATAATAATAATACAAAAAACTAATTAGATTAAACCAGAGAGAGAAGGGGTACAGAAAACACACCCCCTAAAAGATTTTATGAGGCACAGGGTTTAACATAGATACTCACAACTGCACATTTAAACCCAATTACTTGAATTAATCTGATAACATCAACATTGGGGACACAAAGGTAAATATTTAAACTAAACTCGAGGATCATAGTACGAAAAACACGGAGAATGAGAACAATAAAAAGAAAGTTACAAATACTCTTACATATTTTACTATAGTTACCCTGCTAAATTCACAGCTCGTGAGTTTTCTTTGAATAATGTCCGTTTTCTTCTTTGACCTATTTGAACATAAACTAAAGAAAAGCGGAGGAGAGGGACTAAAAAATGGTTAGGGTATTATAAAACACACGCACGCACACGCGCACACACACACACACACACCAGACTTATATAAAAAAAAAAAAAAAAAAAAAAATCGAGTTAGCCTACACAGACCTTGCGGTCCATACTAGGTAGTCCGGAATTAATGCTAAAATATAATTTGCTACAAAGTGGAAGGCAAGGATAGCAAAGCAGAAGGCACCCATCTTCTCTCTCCGACCTTTGGTCGGCATGAAATTGGGAAAGAAGTCCCCCAGCAGAATGAGAAAAACTTCTATTGGAAATGTTATAGTAAAGAACGAAGTTGAGAATATTATACACTACTGATGCTTAACCTATATATATTTTTTTTAGAGAGAGAGAGAGAGAGAGAGTGTGTGTGAGTGTGTGTTCCTTAGTCACCGTTTTCCTATAACATGAGAAACTGTATCAAGAGGATATACTAAAGAAGAAGAGGAGGAGGATCAAGAGGTTAGGAGGGGGAGGGGTCGCATTTTAAGTGGCCCAACATAAGAGGAACCCAGATGAGTGGCAGGGGGGACGAGAGGAGAGGAAAGAAGAAGAAGAAGAGGAGGACAAAGATGAGGAGAGGAGAAGGATGAGGAGAGGAGGACAAAGAGGAGGAGAAAAAGACGACGAAGAGGAGAGGAAGAGGACGAAGAGGAGAGGAAGAGGACGAAGAGGAGAGGAGGACGAAGAGGAGAGGAAGAGAAAGACAAAAGGAAGAGGACGAAAAGGATATGAAGAGGACAAAGAGGATGAGAGGAGAGGGAGGAAGAGGACAGCGTGAGGAGAAGGGTGAGAAGGGGGAGATGAAGAGGACTGTAAGTGAACAAACCATCACTAATTATTAACATTATTATTATAAAGAATTGCCATACTGACTGCTTAATAAATACGAATGGACACCGATAATTCAATTGCCGACTTGCGAGTTTCGTTCTTTAAGGAAGTTGGAGCTGTAGACAACGATATTTAACGGCATTTACAGGTAAAATACGGTCGTAGTATATTTATATATACATAAACCCCAATTCAACATACCATTTATCCATCAGAAACTTGCATTATTGCGTTTATGTTTAATATCGATGTTCACGGCTCCAACTTCCTTATAGCCTGAAACTCGCAGGTGGTCAAATTGATTGATGGATAGCTTTATAGATATGAATAATTGAATTTATATAAAACAGCTGACTAAATGTCCCTGATTTCTAGGGTATTGACAACGATCTCGACGGAGGGTGTGGGTCACTACTTGTATTGAGGACATTGATTAGCATTGTCTGTCTGAGAGAGAGAGAGAGAGAGAGAGAGAGAGAGAGAGAGAGAGAGAGATAGCTTTTAGCATACAGCGATGACCTGTTATCTGAACTAAGGATCTATGCAATATACCGGTACTACAAGATATTTGTTATCGAAAAATGTACACATTTATCTTGAAAGGGGGTCTAGGGGATGTTTTTCAAGCTTGATGGAGGTCTAGCGAGGAAACTTAAAAAAAAAATAAAAAAAATAAAAAACATGCCACTAACCCCATTAACACGGAGAGCAACAAGAACATTGCAATACCTTTTAGCACACAGAGTGATTACCTGTTATCTGAACTACGGATCTATGCAATATACTACAGGATGATTGGATAATATGGATAGTAAAGGTAATTATTGTTATCACAGGTAATTGTCAGAGGACAGACGTTTTTGAGGGAGTTCTATGTTGTGTGTGTGTGTGTGTATGTGTATGTGTATGTGTGTGTGTGTGTGTGTGCGACCTATATACAGTATGTGTATTTTTTTGTTTTTCCCTGTTCGGACTCTGTCTCGAGTCGGCCACACCCAGCTAAAATATGGTACCGTATGTGCCTGAGTATATAAATAGATATAGACAGTTGTGTATGAAGGAGACAACAGGCAGGATGCCTGTAACGAGTGCCTCCCCCAAAGCCAAAAGAGTGACAGAGCCAAATTCAAGGGATGTTGGGGTCAAAATGCCTGGACACACGAAGTTTAACCCTTAACTAGCGGCGCGCAACATAAGTCGAGTATAATACATTTGGACTATCTGGCGGCGCGCGACATAGGTCGTGTGGCAATTTCAGCACGTAATGTTGCTGAGAGAGAGAGACAAGTGGTGGCAGGAGAGTAGCGAGCGTATGACTGCTCCAGACCACCGCGGCGAACCTACTGACACGAATCCCACCTCCTCCCTCCCTCTCTCACTCGCTACATACTGAAGTGTATGGGGAAAGTACCGAATTACATGCTTTTTGCACTCGTGTTGCGCGGTTGTTGCAAGAAAACTAGCCATCATAAAAGGATCGTCGTGGTGTCATTGGAAAGCTCTGTTTATGCCCTTTCAGGGATAGATACTTGTTTTACGCTCTGGGTCTTATTTAGGCATGAAAATGATCACGTAAACAGCCCTATTTTGGCTAAAAACACCCCGCTGGGCGGTACATATAAATAGACCGCCTAGCCCGCTAATAAGGTGTTAAAGCAGTCTAAGTCATAGGATGAAGAAAAGATTGATTGAGGGAGAGAGTTAGTCCATTAATTACAGATATATGTAGTTTTAGAGGAACCTATGCTATTCGGAGGGTTTATGGAGATTGTTTTTCCCCCTTTGAGTCCCGGAGGCAGATTATAAACAAAAGAAAATCGTCTAATGGTAATCAAAATATGATGGAAATTACGCCATCGTGCTGAAGGGGTTAGGGCGCTAAGCCCTAGAGGGGCTGTCGAATGTTGGCATCAAATAATGGTTTATATAAAACGCATTTAACAAATGAAACAAAGTCCAGATGAATTGTAATACACATTGAACAAGCTTAGTATAATATTGTCAATGTATTGTATACACACTTGGTCTAGGGTCGAATCTGTTCGGAGGAAGAAGTGGTGGTAGTGGTGGTGGTGGAGGAGGTGGTGGTGGAGGGAGGGGGCGCTCAGTGTGTTGTGTAGACGCTCTCACTTAGTTGACAACATCGTGGCCGTATCACATATTGGAAGAAGTGGTGGTGGTGGTGGAAGAGGTGGAGGAGGTGGTGGTGGAGGGAGGGGGCGCTCAGAGTGTTGTGTAGACGCTCTCATTTAGTTGACAACATCGTGGCCGTATCACACATTGGAAGAAGTGGTGGTGGTGGTGGTGGAAGAGGTGGAGGAGGTGGTGGTGGAGGGAGGGGGCGCTCAGAGTGTTGTGTAGACGCTCTCACTTAGTTGACAACATCGTGGCCGTATCACACATTGGAAGAAGTGGTGGTGGTGGTGGTAGAAGAGGTGGAGGGAGGGGGCGCTCAGTGTGTTGTGTAGACGCTCTCATTTAGTTGACAACATCGTGGCCGTATCACACATTGGAAGGACTTGGATTGGGTTAATTGACGACTTGCGAGTTTAGTTCTATAAGGAAGTTGGAGCTGTAGACAACGATATTTAACATAATTTACTGTTACAATACGGTCGTAGTACATTTATAAATACATAAAACCCAATTCAATATACCATTTCTCCATCAGAAACGTACATAATTATTGCATTTCTGTTTAATATCGATGTTCACAGCTCCAACTCCCTTATAGCCTGAAACTCGCAAGTGGTCAATTCAGTGCATACTACGCACATTTGGAACTACTTCATTCGTGCAATATGTACACTCGGATACCATAGTCTATAGCCCACTCATACAAATTCCCAGACTCCACCTATTTCTAGTTATGGAAGCATATCTCTGGAAACGAATTTATGAATAGAATTTTCTATAAATCAATTACAAAACTATATTATATGTATTGAAAAACAAGTTCTATCCAAAAATCAATGCGGATAGATATAATTGTATAGATCAAAAGTTATGGGGTCCAGGAATTCTCCTGGGTGGGCTAGAGACTATGACATCCGACTGTACAATAAGTCTTTAAGGGGAGGTCTTTAGTTTGTTTCCTACTCTTCCAGCAATCTTAAAATTTCACCCCCTTGAGCCACTTTCAAGATAAATTTGTACATTTTTCGGTAGAAAAATGTCCCGGCCATAGACCGGTTACTCTTAATTTACAGGCTCGCTATCGCTCGCCAGAATAAAATCGACACCTAAATGACAGGAAAGGTCTTACAATTGACAAAAATGGGTCGACAGTTCTTAAAATCGTCAAAATAATGGGGCGAACTATTTACAATTAGAAAAGCAATGGGGCTAAACATGAGGGAGAAAGGAGTCAAAAAAACAATCCCTCAAGTGGAAATCTCCCCCTAAGACTGCATTATATTCGTTCAGTGTATTATACAATCAATTGCAAATATTTCAGTTGCCAAATGTGTGTTATAATAAATTTGGACTGTGTTTCATTCGATAAACGCGCTTTATAATGATTTCAGACTATAACTATTGGTACAGTGCGTTCTGGGGGTAGTGCTTCTTTTGTGGTCAATATATATATATATTTTTTACAGCTTGATGGAGGTTTAGGGAGGAATAAAAGACAAAATATAACAATATGCAAATAAATAAGCCCATCTCCCCTTAATTGTAAAGCAAATCATATGATATTTACTGCATAATTATACGATGTCTTCTGTAAACTATTATAAGTGACCATTATATTGTTGTATATTATCACAGGTTCAAGCACCACCTAACCTCTATTATATATCCTTCATGTCTAAATTGCCGAGTTGTTCTACAAACGTCAACAATTATAATGTAAAACTTGCAAAATAAAAAACAAACCAAAACTGGAACGACACAAGATAAAGGCAAAAGAACTTATCAAAATCGCTATGTGGAAATAACGCTTAATAAAATATACTTTTGACATATAAGAACACAATCCACAACCAAGTTCATCTGTCAGAATGGAAATACACCCAGTTTAAAATGAAAACAATTCTTTATAACCAATCCGGCGCCGCGACGAACCCGTGAAGAAAACCTAGACGAACCCGTGAAGAAAACCTATTGTCGTAACAATGTAAAAAAGGAATGCCTCAAGGATTGGCTGAGAAGAAAAAATATTGAAAAGTTTGGATTCGGAAGAATAAAGAAAAATATACTTTCAGAATTTTCGTAGAAGTTTTCTGGCCTATATAGGAATTCTTAAGCCATTTTTTAAAGTACCGGTATCATAAAAAGATCGTCAAGAGAACAAAACATAATATACCAGTATATCGACACGGCAATTACTATTATTATGTCTGTAAGTATGATATAGGATGCATTGAAAATCCTCGATCTTTGTGTGGATTCCAATTGTCAAGTTTAACAATGCAGTTCGACCCCGACCCCGACATTACCATCAACGTCCCGCCCCTGCACCCACTCGAGTTTGGGGACTACCTAACACCCGCCTACCCCACGCCCTTCATCCACATGGTCCGCTGGAGCAAGATCTGGGGGTGCCTGCCCATCCGGTACAGCAAGACGGCCGGGTCGTGGATCCTCAGCCGCTTCTTGACCTTCTGGGTCTTGTGCGCCATCGGGTTCAACGTCCCAACTTTCTACGATTGCCTGAGTTCCTCCTTGGGCTCCGATGGCTTAATGCTATATGTGATGATCATGATTGTTTGCGTCATGAGTATCTCCGGGGTGTCCATGCACGTCCTGGCGCTCCTGCACTACAACTCTTGGATCGTGTTCCTCAACGACTGGATGATCTTTGAGCGCAAGTTCCCAACACTGACGGTGGGGGCACACACCTGTCGCATCTCCCTGCCCTTGTTCGTGGGCTTCCTCCTCTACATTGCCTTCTTTGTGGTCAACATCCTAAACGAACTGCGCTTCAACCTCATCAACAACGACGGGATCTGGCGGATGTTGTCGCTGGTCTACGTCTACGTCATCTACAGCTTCACCCTCTCTATGCCAGTCCTCTGGGTGGTCATTGCCTCTAAGGTCTTCTCCCTCTGTCTCTGCCACATCCGGAGGGAGCTGGAGTCGATCCTGGAATGTGTCAAGTTCGGTGTCCGCTGTACCTCGTCGCCGATCCAAAAGTGCATCGCCACAATGGACATGAATCGGATGCAGGAGGCGGTTCTCGACTTAGCCAAGATAATCGAGGGGTTTAAGATGATCATGGGGCCCTTTATGCTGGTGATCGTGCCCCACCATATTGTCTCCTTGATCTGTTTCCTGTACTGGACGTTGGTGTCGATCCTGGATTACTCCGACTGGTACTTCCCCCTCAGCTTTGGCCTCCTGTCGGCTCAAGCGATCATGCCCATTTTCTGTGCAGCCATCTACAGCGAGGATGTTCACACACAGGTAATTCCTAGATTTATTCTGATTTGTACATTGTTTAGGCTACACTTAGGTGTTTTCGCATGTAGTACTATATGAATTTACAAAACGTAGATACAGTATATATATATTTTCAGAAGCTTAACTGTTAAAGAATGTTATTAATCTCAAATTACATCCTTGTACTTTAAATTGAAATAACTTGCATGAACGTTGTAGTACACTGTATTTAAAGTGAATATACATCAACCCCCTCCCCCCCTTACTGCCCATTAGCTGTCCCATTTTCACCATCACACAAGCCCTTTTTCCGAATATTTGTAGACACTAACCCATTTTGAAAAGTGTTGTTTTAATATACAGGGGTGAGACATGAATCCTGGCCCAATATGAACCCTTGAACAACGAAACGAACCTCCGAAATATAAATATTCGGTAAAGCATTAAATACTTCAGTTCAGCATAAAATCGGAAATTTAAGGCCACCATTAATGCCTGTTGTTTCTGTCTGGGTTCTGTCTCGAGTTGGCCACCCCCAGCTATGGGTTATGTGCCTGAGAGTATACATATATACACACATACATTAATGCATGAGAGTGCATAATCTTCCAATGTTAGCCAGAATATAAAGAAAACGACACCATCCTACTGAAGGGTTAACTGAGCCGTATCTTATAATGATTTACCCTCCCGCAGAAGGAGTCCCTGATCGAACCCCTGTTGATCCTGAAGGGGACCATGGCTGACGAGGCTGCCAAACACAAGGTACGAGTATAGTAAGGCACCTTACACGCGTATTATTAACCCTTTCAGTACTGGTGACGTCTATTATATATATTTCATTTCAGGGTAAAAGGTGTGTTATTTTGTAAACCCCTTCGGAGATTGCAAAACATAAGCATTATCCATCGATCTTAAGGACACCAAAGCAACAACAAATATTCGCACGCTCATGCTCACGTTCCCGGCTATTTTGACTGCCGTGGGATACAATAACAGGTTGAGGGGGGCTTTGCCCCCTGTTTACGAAAACGAAACCGCGAGCGTATGACCTATGTAAACATGACGACCGTACGCCCGGATAATACATCCTTCCCGATTTATTTTAGTGATTTAGGTAGTATATTATAATGAATAACTTACGGTTTGGATATATATGCCAATGAAGTATATACATGATATAACTAATATATATACTTAAATAATAGATCTTAATTTCGACCCGGTGTAAAACTAGAATAATACCCATTTGAGCTATATTTAGATGAGTTTATGAAGCAGTGTTATGTGCCGAGGGCGTGAATGACCTGTGCCAGATGGTGGAGATATTTGTGGAAGTAGCCTAAGATGTGGAGGTCTGTAAGTAAATGTTAAAACAAAGCAAAGTAATGGTAGTAGAAAGAGGAGGAAACACTGTGTGTAATGTAAGGATTAATGGAGAACAGCTTGAAGTAATAGAAGAATTTTAGCTTGGCGATTATTATTTCGTTTTTCTTTCCCGTACAGATGGCGACCCTAATCGACCACCTAGACCGCCTGGACGCCCAGATCGAGGGTCGCGGGTTCTTCACTCTTAACAAGGGCATGGCCACTACGGTAACTTATAGTGTCTTATTATAAGAACATAAGAAAAATGGAAATCTGCAGAAGGCCTATTGGCCCATACTTTCCTACATTCCTATTGGCCCATACTTTCCTACATTCCTATTGGCCCATACTTTCCTACATTCCTATTGGCCCATACTTTCCTACACTCCTATTGGCCCATACTTTCCTACATTCCTATTGGCCCATACTTTCCTACATTCCTATTGGCCCATACTTTCCTACAATCCTATTGGCCCATACTTTCCTACATTCCTATTGGCCCATACTTTCCTACATTCCTATTGGCCCATACTTTCCTACATTCCTATTGGCCCATACTTTCCTACATTCCTATTGGCCCATACTTTCCTACATTCCTATTGGCCCATACTTTCCTACATTCCTATTGGCCCATACTTTCCTACATTCCTATTGGCCCATACTTTCCTACATTCCTATTTGTTCTTTTACACCTTTATGCCCTACACTACATCTCTCACTATAATCTATACCCCCTATTATCCCTACCACTGTAAACAATGGTAGGCACCTTAACCCTTTCAGTAACATGCTGGCTGTACTAGAAGACTAGTTACACTATAAGACGGTGAAGGACGGAGTATATTTTTATATTTATATGTATTATTTATATGTATTACCTACAAGGTAGGAAACTAAAATATACTGTATAGTATATAACTATATATACAGTATATCATAAATAAATAAATACATAATATATACCGGTATATATATATAAACTGCTTTTAACACACGTAACTTTCCACAGGTGGAGAACACGGTGGTGACGTATTTGGTGGTGCTCGTACAGTTCAGGAACACGGAACACGGAACACAGAACACGGTACAAGGAACGGAGAACACGGAAAACGGAACACTTAGCATATAATAAGGAACACATAACGGCACAAGGAACGGAGAACACGGAACACTTAACATAGAATAAGGAACACATAACACGGAACAGTTAGTACAGAATAAGGAAAACAGAACACGGAACATTTACCATAGAATAAGAAAAACATAACGGTATAAGGAACGGAGAAAACAATAGTTAACAATAACCAAGGAACAGATAACACGGAACGAGGAACAAAAAAAAAGGAACGGAACAGAAAATACGGAAGTTAGCATAGAATAAAGAATACAAAACACGGAACAGTTTGCATAGAATAAAGAATACAAAACACGGAACAGTTTACATAGAATAAAGAATACAAAACACGGAACAATTAGCATAAAATCAAGAATACAAAACACGGAACACGGAACATTTAGCATAGCATAAAGAATACAAAACACGGAACGAGGAACACGGAACAGTTTGCATAGAATAAGGAACACGGTACAAGTAACAAGGAAAAATTAGCATAAAATAGCGAAAACAAAACACGGAACGAGATGCAAGGAACACGGAACAGAGAACATGAAACAGTTTACATAGAATAAAGAATACAAAACACGGAACAGTTTGCATAGAATATAGAATACAAAACAAGGAACACGGAACATATAGCATAAAATACAGTATTTGTAAATGTTGAAATATAGACCTATAAAGCCAGTATCACACGAGAGCTTTTATAGTCAACATTCGATGATCAACATTTTTCTGGCAACATTTAGGGAGTATTTTGCACTGGTATCGGAAACTAGACTGCTGGTAGATGAATGTAGGTCAACGAAATATTTGAAATGTTGACCTCATAAGCTGCCAGACCAGTGTTGAGGGAAAAAGCGCTCGTGTGATACCGGCTTAACTCATGATATACGAGTTAGCATTAGTGTTTTTTATATAATTATATTATTATAATATTATATCTAGGCCTATCTCTCTTTCTCTTTCCCTCTCTCTCTCCATAGGTGGTAAACACAGTGGTGACGTATCTGGTGGTGCTCATACAGTTCTACGGCGGGTAAATACGAAACAAGGAACGGGGAACACGGAATAGAAGGCATGGATTGGGGAACACGGAACGAAGGGCATGGAACGGAAAGCATGGAACGAAGGGCACGGAACGGGGAACGAGGAACACGGAACGAAGAACACGGAACAGAAAGCATGGAACGAAGGGCACGGAACGGAATTATGGAACGAAGGGCACGAAACGGGGAACGAGGACACGGAACGAAGGGCATGGAACGAGGAACAAGGAATGAACTCTACCTATCACACACACACACACACACTCTACGTAACACACACCCACTCTCTAACACACACACACAACAGACAATCTACCTATCTCTCACACTCACTCACACACACAAACACCAGTAATATTTAATTGGAAGGAAGTGGGCTGTACATTTCCTCTGTGCCATAGAGAAAAAAAGAACTGTCAACAAATGTCACGCCTAAAAGTGTGTAATAGGCCTACTAGTTGTTATAATCTGACCCATAATTAGGCTTTTTGAACACATCCCAAAATAACGAAACTCTCAAATATGTTTAAAACGCTTAAAATGTGTGCCAATTTGGTTCGAGTTCTGTGTTGTATTCTGGACACACAATTTTTACAGTGTGTAGTGTAGGCACATATAAAATATATCACTTTTATGGTTCCAAACTAACATTACATTCTATTTTTCATTCTCCACAATCCACAAAACCCTGGTTAGGTGACTGGGGTTTTATCCACTATCCTTGTCCAATATACTTAAACATCAGTATTATCTATATCTTGTATTAATATCACCACAACACCAAACACCTCCATTGAAATTAATGAAAGCATATAATATGTGATATACCGGGATTCGAACCTGGGTTATCACACACAGATGTTTAAACACTAACCATTACACCACCAGGACGGTTAAAGGTTTATGCACACACCTACGACTTATTATCCATTCTCGAATACTGGATATTAATCTAGCCTAATCATGTTCATATTCCCAACCGCGCTATGGTAGCCTAATGTGAGAATAACCATACTGTAGCTCAATATCTAAGTACTTGTATTAGAATAGGCCTATATTGAAATAGGCCAGACATATTTTAAAACAACAATATCAACGGATAAGAATGCTACAGAAATAATGGGCGGAAAACTGCTGAAATAGCCTAATAAGAGTAGAAAATGCTACAATATAATGAAAAGCGGAACAACATGCTAGCAATGTAGCAATAATACAAATAAAGAAAAACAATCTATAAGAAATTTGCGATCTGAAAACTGCAACAAATACATAGACCACAGGGAATAAATCGAATAAGTTAGCCTACTGGAAATACAATGTGATAACAATGTTGAAATACATAGCCTAATTATGTTAACAACGACACCATGGCGAATACAGTATGAAGGAAAACGTTAATACTCTCTGGTCCGACGTCTTGTGGGCTACTGTGACATTTTGTTGAATTATTAGCCTATATTGAGGATTTTGCTAGTTTGTTTATCTTATTCGAGCAAGGTATTTCATTCTGTCCCCTTGGCTAACAAAAACGCTTTCCCATTCCAAATATTTGTTTCCATAGAAAAATATTGCGACCAAAGGGCACTTTATTTTAAGTAACAAGTTCGCTATTGTTCGCCCAGAAAAATATAGATACCTGAATCAGGTGTGTAGGCTATACACACTTTATTGCATTGTTAACCTAGTTCTTTAGTTTATGCGCCAACCCGCTGGCAGGCGGGTAGCGCCAACGAACTTGACAAAAATCTTGATCCCAGACCTCTTTATATCTCAAAAGGGCCTAGAGCAAACTGGCTGTAAATAACCACACCTATTTCCTGGTGGACTCTTCCCAAATGATAGAAACGCCAGCCCAATTGCTTTCATTCATTTTGAGTTATAAGAAGTTAAGGAGTCCAGATTATTGTCAAGTTCGCTGAAGCTACCTAGGCCTAAACGCAATGTCAACAAAGTACAGCCTAGTTTGCCAGCCGAACTTCCAACAATCGGAAAGTATGAAACGCATGTAAGCATCACGAAGCAATGAGTACCACACACTAACCTTGATGTAGAGTGGCCAAAGTTGATGATACAGGGCTGTTTGGTGAGTTTTTTTTTTTTTTTTTGCACTAGAGAAGTAATACTGGAAGGCGGACACCCCACGCGTCTGTCTTCACAACAACAAACACCCTGGCGGAATGAATAATCTTGGTTTCAGGATTTTGGCATAACCTTGTCCTCGGCTCCCAGGAAGACGGTTTATCGTTTTTTTTTTTTTTATGTGTGTGTGTGTGTTGTTTTTAAAGTTAAGTATTAGTATATTAAAACGGAGGTTCATAATGATTACCACGAGATACTATCAGCCTATTTACGTCATATTTCGGACAACAGAGTTATCTGTTCAACAGGTGGCGTTGTGTGTGTGTAAGTGTGAGAGTCCGAGTGTAGGGGATGAGACAGTGAAGCACGGGAACGAGGTGGCTTCAGAGATGGGGTCGTTTCGGGCCATGAGTGAGCACCGTGCCTCATGTGAAGGCAAGATGGCAGGTGCTCGTTGTACTCTACGTGCTTCACATGTCTCACTCCCTAGACTGGAACAAGACCTCACGGGCTTCACTGTTCATTGTAAAGCGGTGAATGTTAAGGCTCTCAGCCTATGCCCGAGAGGAAGTAAGTTGGAATATAGAAGAAAAAAAAAAAAAAAAAAAAAATAGCACCTATTTTGAAATGTCACAGCGCATTTTAAAACTATACATTAGGCTACGCTGTAATTTGTAATATATATATATATATATACAATTAACATTATATAATCTGCTTGTGACACTGATACGTTTATACAATTTATGTTTTGTGTAATTCTGTATTAAATATATTATGCACTATATCTATTTAGGCTAAGGTAATTATAGGTCTCCAATGTGATATATACGGTTAGAGTACTACTAATATCAATGATACTATTACTTATAATATATATAATTAGATGTTCGAGATACCAAACGCATTTCATATCACCTGTCGCAGTTCATTTTAGACACTTGTTCTCATTTAATATCATCAATAAAACATATCTACCTAACTATGGCTTTGTTTATCCCCTTCTGTAAGAGACTGGATGACTCCTTCGACAACATAGAGCCACGGCGGCGGCTCTATGTGGTGAGCATGCTCACGTGTGAATCTGCTTGACCTGGGTTCGATCCCAGCCAAGGCGGACATTTAGTGAGTGTTGTAGTACGTCTTAGCATTTTTCACATGCTTACACCCAGTCGGGGGACACCTCGATGGCGTATACAGACTAATAAGACACACTACAAAGCCACTTCAACAGCTTCCTCTCTCTCTCCAACACCCCTTCTCCCCTCTCTACACTTCAGAAAAAATAGAAAATAGTAGAATGTACAAACGAGGTGCCGTTGTAAAGGCTTATCCCTCAATACCTTCACCTGACCTGACCTGCCCGGGATGTAACACAGCACCCCATACCAGTAAACACATCGTAGAAGACTGCATTTCACACAATCACTTACGCCAACAACACAATCTACACTCCTTGAGAGCCCTGTGGGAAAGCCCGACCGTAGCCATGACCTTCCTTAGGGACATATATATGTATATACAGTATATATATTATTTTTTTAGTTCCTTCTTATACCTCCATCAAACTTAAAAACAACATCCATTGGATCCCACTTCTTGATTAATTTGTACCGAAAAACGTCCCGGCCCAAGGCCGATTCTACCAAAATTACAGTATCATCGACACCTAAATAGCACTAAAGGTCTTAATATTGACAAACAAACGGGGTGAAAGGTATTAAAATCGACAAACTAATGGGACAAACATCGTAAAATCTGAAAACTAATGGGGCAAAACATGAGGGAGAAGGGGGACCAGAAAAACGACCCATCTCCCCTGAAGGACATTGCACTCTTGGTTGCACTGACCTGATGGCCTTGACCCCCGAGTCACCCCACAAGACATCGAGTGACTACCGGATGAAAGAAAACGGAGCGAGATAAACAAAGCAAGCTCAAGAGAAGAAGGCCAGCTCTTTGTACCTGCTTACCATTGTCTCAGGAGTTCGAGAGGCGGATGTTGTTGAAAGGTGGAGAGAGAGAGAGTGAGTGAGAGTGAGTGAGTGAGTGAGTGAGTGAGTGAGTGAGTGAGAGAGAGAGAGAGAGAGAGCAGAGTGGAGGTGGGAGGGAATGAGAAGGAAGAACATTATATAAGGAGATACGTGAAAGGCTATAAACTAGTGAAGAAGTTAATGATAAAGAAATGAGGAAATGGAATTGCAAGAATCTGAAGAGAGAGAGAGGAGGAGGCTATGGAAGGATAGGGGGTCGGGAGGAGGGAAGAAAATAGATGTTGAGAAAGAAATTAAGGGGAGAAGGGACAGGTAAAGAAAGAAAGGAGAAAATGGAACCAAGGCAGAGAGAGAGACAGAGAGAGGGTATAATAGTGGAAGAAGGTACAAGAAATAAGATCAGAGAGGTTGATAAAGAAGGGAAACAAACGCCACACCAACGAATACTAGAAGAATGGAGATATTGACAATGAAATAAGGAAATGGAATCACGAAAGATCAATAGAGTGGAGAAGGAAGGGAGTGGGGTGGGGGGAGTTAATAAGAGTAGGAGGAAGAAGGAAGTGAGGTAGGAGGGAGCTAAGAAGGTAGAAGAGGCATGGTGGTGGTGGTAGCGCGGTACGATCAACGCAAGAGTGCCGCCACAATAAAAGAACCAACTCACGGTAAGGACAGTCGGGGCGCCCTCCACGCTCTTCCGCCAAAAACAACAACAACAACCACAACTACTACAACAACAACAACAACAACAACTACTACTACTACTACTACTACTACAACTACTACTACTACTATTACAACAACCACCACCAACATCATCATCAACAACAACAACAACAACCGTACCGTGGTGGATATACTTTCTTTCGCTATGGATCTCACGCGACGCAGGTTTCGAGGTGGGGATTGTTGTGTATTGGACAGACAGATTAAAATACTCTTTGTTATTGAATGATTGGCAGTAATTGATAACTATAGGTGGCCATCTTGGATCCTCAGTGATGCATTGCATAAATAGTCATCAAAATGTTTCCTAATAGTTCCACGTTCAATGAGGCAGAAAACATAACTGATTGAAATTTGGCCTGAAGCAGAATGTTTCACCTGAAGAAGCTACAGTACCGGCGAAACGTTGTCAATAAAGTGCTCCTCCTCAGATGGTGTTTTTTATCCATGTTGAACATACTTTCACATTGAAGGGAAGTAAGACATTAAATTACTGTACGAGTGGAGCCTTGTTGAATCTTTATGCCAGCCTTTGAAGAACAAATCATCACAATGTTTTCCAGTAGTCCGCGTTGAACAAAACAAAATTGAATATAAGAGAAACGGCCATATGGATTCCGATAGCGAGCCATCAAAGAACAGTTCATATAATGTTTTCCAGTAATCAACAGTGAACATACCGGTAGACATACAGTACATATTGAACGTGATTGTCAGCCTTCAAACACCAGCTTATCGCGATGTTTCCAAATAATCCCGTAGCAACCCTACCAGTCATACCCATTGATCTCGAAAGCTTTGCAGTTCGAACTTACCCGACGCCATTTGTGCACATAGAACGCTGGAGTATGGTGTGGGGAATCCTGCCGATAAGCTACAGCTACCTCGACCGTCGCTGGAAACTGTCCCCTTTCCCGACATTTTGGCTTCTGTGTGGAGTTGGGTTTAACATCCCCTGCTTTTATGATTGCCTCATGTCCTCGATCGGCGGTGAGAACAACATCACTCTATATGTCATGATCTTGATTGTCTTCGTCATGAGCGTGTCGGCTGTGGCTATGCATGTTCTATCGCTGGTGTACCATAAGAAATGGTCGGACTTTTTGAACGGCTGGATGAGATACGAGCGTAAGTTCCCGACGCTCTCCTGCGGGGTCCACTCGTATAAGCTGACCATCCCGCTCTATGTCGCCTTCCTCCTGTGCGTGGCCTTCTTCGTGATCAACATCCTCAACGAACTGCGCTTCAACCTCATCAACAACGACGGGATCGGGCGGATGTTGTCGCTGGTCTACGTCTACGTCATCTACAGCTTCACCCTCTCGACCCCTATCCTCTGGGTCATCATGGCGTCCAAGGTGTTCTCCCTCTGCCTCCTACACATAAGGCAGGAGCTAGAGTGTATACTGGAGTGTGCCCGGTTTGGAAGTGAGGGGCACTCCAATATTCAGATGTGTCTTGCCGCCGGGGACATTAGCTTGCTTCAAGATGCGGTTCTGGAGCTTCGCCGCATCATCAGGGCATTCAAAGGTGACTAATGCCCGTAATTTATTCATCACCATCTGCTTTCTTCTTTCTTTTTCCTCCCCTTCCCTCCTCTCTTTCTCTCTCTACTCTAGTCTCTCTCACTCATCCTATGACGTAAACTGCTTCAAGCTCTGTGTATCAAGGCAATTGGACTCCAAGTTACCTTGAATTTAGCTGTCTGTCACTCAATTGTCTCCTTCTTATACATAAAAAAAGTCACTAACAAAATATGGATATGAAAGGGATAATTAAAGTGTCCATAATACTATAGCCTCATAAAGGTATAATGATAGTAGTATAGCCATTTAACCCCTACAACACCAGCGACGGCTCATAGCCATCAGTAAAAAAGTGAATCACCAGTACCAGCGATGGCTCTCAGCCGTCAGTAATATGCGATCCTTGTTCTGCAAATATCTATCTGGAGCTGCTAACATGATTTGGAGGCACTGTTGTGAGAAGTTGGCTACACTTATCATGGTCCCTAGCAGCTACTCCAGGCCGGCTGAGTCAGTTATCCACCAACTCTTGAGCTGAGAGGGCATTGCCTCATTGCTTTTGGCAACAAGTCTGGTACTGGTGGGTACTTTTAATCTACCATGCCATGGTACAGTAGGGGTAAATTTACGGTGACTAACAAACTAACCTTCCGTAGCGGTCATGGGCCCGTTTCTGTTGGTAATAGTGCCGCACCATATCATCTCCCTCATCTGCTTCCTGTACTGGACGTTGGTGTCGATCCTGGATTACTCCGACTGGTACTTCCCCCTCAGCTTTGGCCTCCTCTCTATCCAGGCCATAGCTCCCATATTCATCGGGGCCATCTATAGTGAAGAGATCCAGATTCAGGTGAATCAGGTATAGATAGATAGATTTATAGAAAAGTATAGCGAGACAATAAACATACCCAAACAAATACCTAATCCCTAACCAATTCCAGACAAACATACACCAACAATCACCCTAACACCCAACCAATTCCTGACAAACACCACCAGCAATCCATCCATCTTTCCCTCATCCTATGACTTAAAGTGCTTCAAACTTCGTGTGTCAAAGACATTTTGGCAAAACATTCCTTGATATTGGTGGCCCTGTCACTCTTTCAACAGGGGAGGCACTCCCCACAGGCAGTTTTGCCTTTTGTCTCCCTCATCCACATAGAAAAGAAAAAAAATCACCTAACCCCCAGCCAGTTCCTCCAGGGGGGGGGGGGGGGGGGGGGGGGGGGGGGGGGGGGGGGGGAGGGGGGGGGGGGGGGGGGGGGGGGGGGGGGGGGGGGGGGTGATGCCGGCACCCACCCCTTAAGCCGGTATCACACGAGCGCTTTCCCTCAATATTTATCCTCAACACTGGTCTGGCAGCTTATGAGGTCAACATTCATAAGATTTCGGTTACCTAAATTCATCTACCATCAGTCTAGTTTCCGATACCAGTGCATAATGTTCCAGAAATGTTGCCAGACAAAATTTGATTATCGAATGTTGACTATAAAAGCTCTCGTGTGATACTGGCTTTACGGAAGCCAGTCAAGAGGCCACACCCCCTCCCCCTCCAGTTGGCCAATAGCGTTGACTGGAGGACCACTACACTACAGCCTGGAGGAGGAGGAGGTCGCTCTTGGGGGTGACACTCCAGACCAACACACAATGAAGGGCGAGGGGAGGGAGGTGGCACACGGGATTTATTTTCTTCTGTTTTCTTCTTTCTTGATTTATTGATTTTTATTTTTATTTTTCATTTATTGATTTTTTTTCCATTTGTCGATTTTTGTTCATCATAGTAAACCTTAATCAATTATTATGATTTTAACACCAACCAACTTCACATCTAAACTCAATTAATGAAATCAACAAATACATTTTATTATATCTAGACAATTGTATGCAGTTTTGGAAGGATCTGTGCTAGCTAAAAGGGTATGATTGAGATAGTTCTAAGCCTTATTATTGCTATAGATCCTTCCTAAACTGAATCAAATCGATTAGTAGTAGCCAGAATGAAATATAGAGGATGTCGCCGGTACAGAAGGGATTTACCCTTTCAATACCGATGCCGTCCTTTTAACTCTATTCTGGTTACTAATAGGCGATTTTACTCCGTTTACAAAGGACCTCCAGCAATTAACAGGCTTCGAACTATCTCACTGAATCCTTGTAACTACCACAGATCCTTCCAAAGCTGCATAATACCGTCTAATTATAGCTAGAATACAATCTAACACACGTCGCTGGTACAGTTGACCAAATAAGTCGTGTCGCCTCTGTCATTACGTTTTGCTCGCTGTGTGCTGTATTAATGTCTGTCATATGTTAAATAGGGTATGTAAAGATAGGAAAATGTGTGTATATCTCACTCGAAACGATAAATTAATGCTTAGTTAGTCTATTGCCGTATATATCACCCATCAAATAACCACTGTCCCCTTAATAATATTAGTTAATGTTTTGTCCTCCCACACAGAAGGACTCCCTGATTGAGCCCCTGTTGATGCTGAAGGGGACCATGAAGGACGATGAGGCTAAGGACAGGGTAAGGATGGAGACAGTATGTATGTAGGTGGCGTTCTGAGAGTGACGGTCCGAGTCTAGGGGGTGAGACAGTGAAGTACTGCGGCGAGGCAGCTCCAGAGATGGGGCTGCTTCAGGCCGTGAGTGGGTGATTTGCATGTCTCACTCCCTAGACTGGAACGAGACCTCACCGTGTTGAGCGGTAGAATGTACAGGCTCTCAGAAGAAGTAGTTGGAATATAGAACAAAAATAATAATACCCAAGCACATGCCCCATAGCTTGGGGTGGCCGACTCGCGACAGAGCCCGAACAGAAACAACACTTAGGGTCCAGGACCACTTTCGCGTTCCCTCGCCCGTTTCTGTCTTGTCGAGTAAGAGAAAATACCTCCATACCCATTATAAACACTAGGCAATTCTGGTACAGGATAATAGTTGGGTGTTTGGATTTAAATACTTGAAAAGAAATAATAATAATAATAATACAAATAATAACAGTGTTTCAGCCAGTGACTCTCCCTACAGATGACCACCTTGATCGATCACGTGACCCGTATGGACGCCCAGATTGAAGGTCAAGGCTTCTTCATCCTTAACAAGAGTATGGCCACCACGGTAAGGTTACTCGAGGGGGGCTTTTTGATACCCCCCTCCCCCCTCTGTTTCACCCCATTAGTTTGGTAAATATATAGAACTTTACCGCATTTGTTTGAATACCTTCCCCATTGCTTCTCGATCTACATGATCATACACTTTTTCCAAATTCATAAAATCCCAAAATATTTCTTACTTTTCTCTAAATACTTACTGCAAAAATCTGATCCACACACCCTCTTCCCCTTATACAACCGCACTGTTCTTCTCCAATTGCACCTTCCGTACCCTTCATTATCCTCTCTATCAACACCCTGCCATACAGCTTTCCAACCACTGATAATAACCTAATACCTCTATAACTTGAACACTCCTGCCAATCTCCCTCCCCTTGTACAACGGCACAATACATGGTCTTTATGTTTACTATAATTATCTTCATATTTATTTATTACGTATTTATTGTGATTTAGTAAGATGTGTGTGTGTGTGTGTGTGTGTGTGTGTGTGTGTGTGTGTGTGTGTGTGTGTGTGTGTAAACAATTAACCCCTTCAGCACGAGGATACATTTTAGACCTTCTGTTCTGGCTAAAATGAGACGATTTTATACAGTTTAATAAGGTCTATGTTATTCAGAGGGTTTAATAAGGTCTATGTTATTCAGAGGGTTTAATAAGGTCTATGTTATTCAGAGGGTTTAATAAGGTTTATGTTATTCAGAGGGTTTAATAAGGTCTATGTTATTCAGAGGGTTTAATAAGGTCTATGTTATTCAGAGGGTTTAATAAGGTCTATGTTATTCAGAGGGTTTTAATAAGGTCTATGTTATTCAGAGGGTTTAATAAGGTCTATGTTATTCAGAGGGTTTAATAAGGTCTATGTTATTCAGAGGGTTTATTGTGGTCTATGTTATTCAGAGGGTTTATTGTGGTCGTAGTTACCCCTTTTAGTCCTAAAGGTAAATTATAAGCTAAAGACAATCGTCTGCTGGTAACCAGAATATGACTAAAATTACGACATCGTGCTGAAGGGGTTAAGGGGAGGTTTTTAGTTTGGTGTCTAGATATCCATCAAGCTTAAGATTGCACCCCCTTGAGCTCCTTTCAAGATCAATTTTTCGGTAGAAAAATGTCCCGGCTGAAAGCCGGTTCCTCTTAAATTACAGGCTCGCTGTCGCTCGCCAGGATAAAATCGACCCCTAAATGGCACGAAAGGTCTTAAAATTGACAGAAATGGGTCGAAAGTTCTTAAAATAGTCAAAATAATGAGGCGAACGTCTTAAAACTAGAAAAGCAATGGGGCTAAACATGAGGGAGAAAGGGGTCAAACAAATATTCCCTCAAGTGGAAATCTCCCCTTAAAGGGGTAGAATTTCCCTGTTGAAGGTGAGTGAGCTAATTAATGTGTCTTCCTACAGGTGGTAAACACAGTGGTGACCTACCTGGTGGTGCTTATCCAGTTCTATGGCAGTGGATAACGTGCTAAAAGAGACCATCCAAGAGCTCTGCAGTGGATAAAGTGGCAACACCATCCACAAGGTCTATGGTGGTGGGTAAAGTGGTAAAAGAGACCATCCGAGAGCTCTGCCGTGGGTAAAGTGGCAAGACAGCATCCACAAGGTCTATGGTGGATTGGTGGTGGATAGAGATATAAGACACCATCCACAAGCTCTATGGTGGTGGATAAAGAGCTAAAAGAGACCATCCACGAGCTCTATGGTAGTGGGTAAAGTGCTAAAAGAGACCATCCACGAGCTCTATGGTAGTGGATAAGGAGACAAAAGAGACCATCCAAGAGCTCTATGGTAGTGGATAAAGTGCTAAAAGAGACTATCCAAGAGCTCTATGGTAGTGGGTAAAGTGGTAAAAGAGACCATCCAAGAGCTCTATGGTAGTGGGTAAGGAGACAAAAGAGCACCGACGAGTTTGGTGTTTACGTATCTTCACTATAACGAATAACGAACCGAAAGTCTTCTCGGCAATGTGATAAAAAAAGAATACCAAACGTGAGAAAGTGTACCGAACGTGACAAGAAAGTGTACCGAATGTGACAAGAAAGTGTACTGAATGTGACAAGAAAGTGTACCGAATGTGACAAGAAAGTGTACCGAACGTGACAAGAAAGTGTACCGAACGTAATAAGAAAGTGTACCGAACGTGATAAGAAAGTGTACCAAACGTAATAAGAACTTGTACTGTACATAAAAAAAGTGTACCGAACGTGATAAGAAAGTGTACCTAACGTAAGAAAGTGTACCGAACGTTAGAAAGTGTACCGAACGTGATAATAATAAATTGTACACTCAGATACCATAGTCTCGAGCTCACTCATAAGAATTCATGGACCCTCTATGTTTGTCTGTATGCCATTATATCTTGCTGAATTGATTTTTTAATAGAACTTGCTTTCAACAAATAGTATATATATATTTTTTTTCTTTTTTTCTATATTCCAACTTACTCCCTCTCGGGTATAGGCTGAGAGCCTGAACATTCACCACCGCTGCACAATGAGCAGTGAACCCTGTGAGGTCTTGTTCCAGTCTAGGGAGTGAGACATGTGAAGCACGTAGAGTACAACGAGCACCTGCCATCTTGCCTTCACATGAGGCACGGTGCTCACTCATGGCCCGAAGCGACCCCATCTCTGAAGCCACCTCGTTCCCGTGCTTCATTGTCTCACCCCCTACACTCGGACTCGCACTCTTACAGTCTTACACACACACACACAACGCCACCTGTTGAGCAGATAACTCACCAGGCATTGCACCCCTATAGCATATTTTGAATATGGGAATATTCATACAGTGCTATTTAATCAGGGAACAATATGAATATAATTGTCTATACATTAACTACAAAACTATAATTATACACCATTTATTGAAAAGCTAGATCTATCCGAAAATCGTAGATAGTTATAATTGCATACAGAAAAACATAGGGTGTCCAACTGTCCATGAATTATTATGAGTGGGCTAGAAACTATGGTATCGGAGTGTACAGTCGGGCTAATAAGTGATGGCTCGGCACCAAGTACCTTTTGACCAATAATTGGTATCAGCAATATCTAAGCTTCCTGTCTTCATATTGAGTGAAATATTCAAACATGTTCCTACACTTACCCTCCCAATTCAACATCTGACAGACATTAATACAGCACAGAGCAAGCCAAAGATAATGCCAGCTGAGACATGACTTATTAGCACGATTGTACCATCCCAGTAGGTCGAACTTTGAGCACAAAATCTCCAGTAGACGGTCATTAGGTGATATGGGAACTCCTTATCATATCCAATTAACATCTCTATACCGTTAAGAAATTTGTCTTGTACATTATAATTGTAGCTTATAATACTTTTTGATGTTACCGAGAGAGAGAGAGAGAGAGAGAGAGAGAGAGAGAGAGAGAGAGAGAGAGAGAGAGAGAGAGAGAGAGAGAGCGAGAGAGAGAGAGAGAGAGAGAGAGAGAGAGGAGAGAGAGAGAGAGAGAGAGAGAGAGAGAGAGAGAGAGAGAGAGAGAGAGAGAGAGAGAGAGAGAGAGAGAGAGAGAGAGAGAGAGAGAGGGGGGGGGGGGGGTGAGAGAGCCCCACCTATCACCAGTCAGAGCTATTATACCATACCTAATCTTATAGCTAACCCAGAACCCTACCTACAGTATATCTCCAGCCAGAGCTATTATAATTAACTTGAGTCATTGAGTCACTAAACCATTTATCCATGTAACTAATTTAAGTAATGTATTACAAACAAATAAAATATATGATTACAAAAACAAAATACAGTATATTCCTAAATTCCCGTGTTTTCTTTATCCCCCACTGTATTATACAAGTACAGTCGTCTCCACAAGTATCTGGTACACTACTAAAGGCTACACTTGATAGGGTGGACGATGAAAGAGATAAACAAATCCCTTAACCCTTCCACGCACATATGACGCAGAGGTTGCCAGATTAGCAATAAGAAATAGAGTTCTCTCACTCTTATAATTACCTCTCCAAAATTAGTTTTCTGCCCACAGCTAACTCAAAGACAACTGCAGAGGTTGAAGTAACTAAACTAAAGGTTTCTAAATACCCCTGATGGTAACAAAGGCTTTAAAGTATCCCCAATAGGCTCAACACAGCTAACTCAAAGACAACTGCAGAGGTTGAAGTAACTAAACTAAAGATTTCTAAATACCCCTGATGGTAACAAAGGCTTTAAAGTATCCCCAATAGGCTCAATATCGCGTCATATGTCGGAAAGGGTTAACATCTCAAAACTAAATCGGTTAAACATGAGGGAGAAGGGGTGCCAGAACAACGAACCCTCCCCCCCTTAACCCTTTCAAGCTCCAATACGCGTTTAGGTTCTGTTTCTGGCTACTATTACACGATTTTATTCAGATTAGTACCGGTATATTGAAGTCAAAGGGTTAATTGAGACAGTATTTACCCTTTTAATACCCACAGATACTTCCTAAGCTGCATAAAATCGTCTAATGATACCCAAAATAAACTGCTAAAACGCGTCAGAGCTTCAAAGGGTTAAGATATGTTGTTGAATTGCTGTTGAGGATTTTGCTTGCCTTAGTTATTTTTTAGCAATATATTCTAGTTTGTCCCCTAGGGCCTAGGCTAACAAAAACTCCTTCCCAGACTTCCTTCAAACTCAAATATTGACCACTCAGAACCCCTTCAAGCTAAATTTGTATATTTTTCGATAGCAAATTGTCTGGATCGAAGGCCAATTTCTTCTACGCTACAGACTCGCTATAGCTCGCCCATAAACATATCGACACCTGAATGGAGTGAAATGTCTTAATATCGCCAAACTAATGGGGCGAAACGTATTAATATCTATCTCTCTCTCTCTCTCTCTCCTATACACTTTTCATTCCCAAAGTAACCAACTATATTCTCTAGCAAGTTGTACAGTAACGTCTTGGTAAGGTTGGAGACGTGATAATATTATCACCAGATAAAAGAATTACATCAAACTAATTAACTCCCCCCCCCCCACCCTCTCTCTCTCTCTCTCTCTCTCCACACACACATACACATACAGTACATATCTTTCTTTATATAAGTATCCAATCATCCCTCCCTCTCTCTCTCTCTCTCTCTCCCTCACAATTAGCTTTCTTTATATAAGTATCCAATCATTCCCCCCCCCCTCTCTCTCTCTCTCTCTCTCTCTCTCACACACATAAATATCTTTCTTTATATAAGTATCCAATCACCCCCCCCCCCTCTCTCTCACTCTTCCTCTCTCTCTCTCACACACACACACACACACACACACACACACACCTATATTTATATAAGTCACCAACCATTCTCTACCAATAACCTGTTAAGTGACCTCTGGTAAGATAAAAGACGAGATACCACTGTTGCTATCATCAGGTACAGATGAACTTCAAACTCTCATTTACCATTCTCTCTCTCTCTCTCTCTCTCTACCAATAACCTGTTAAGTGACCTCTGGTAAGATAAAAGACGAGATACCATTGTTGTTATCATCAGGTACAGATGAACTTCAAACTCTCATTTACCATTCTCTCTCTCTCTCTCTCTCTCTCTCTACCAATAACCTGTTAAGTGACCTCTAGTAAGATAAAAGACGAGATACCACTGTTGTTATCATCAGGTAGAGATGAACTTCAAACTCTCATTTACCATTCTCTCTCTCTCTCTCTCTCTCTACCAATAACCTGTTAAGTGACCTCTGGTAAGATAAAAGACGAGATACCATTGTTGTTATCATCAGGTAGAGATGAACTTCAAACTCTCATTTACCATTCTCTCTCTCTCTACCAATAACCTATTAAGTGACCTCTGGTAAGATAAAAGACGAGATACCACTGTTGTTATCATCAGGTAGAGATGAACTTCAAACTCTCATTTACCATTCTCTCTCTCTCTCTCTCTACCAATAACCTGTTAAGTGACCTCTGGTAAGATAAAAGACGAGATACCACTGTTGTTATCATCAGGTAGAGATGAACTTCAAACTCTCATTTACCATTCTCTCTCTCTCTCTCTACCAATAACCTGTTAAGTGACCTCTGGTAAGATAAAAGACGAGATACCACTGTTGTTATCATCAGGTAGAGATGAACTTCAAACTCTCATTTACCATTCTCTCTCTCTCTCTCTCTCTCTACCAATAACCTGTTAAGTGACCTCTGGTAAGATAAAAGACGAGATACCACTGTTGTTATCATCAGGTAGAGATGAACTTCAAACTCTCATTTACCATTCTCTCTCTCTCTCTACCAATAACCTGTTAAGTGACCTCTGGTAAGATAAAAGACGAGATACTCATTGTTGTTATCATCAGGTAGAGATGAACTTCAAACTCTCATTTCCCATTCATATCAGAACAAAACACGATACCTTAAGTGTCCTAACATACCCAGCTTCCTCTTGATGAAACCTAATGTACAGTTACTCACATAAGTTCAGTTCCTTGTAGTGATCCTATCTATAATCTAATATATTAATTGTCTTAACCCCTTCTTTACCGGCGACGTCTTTTATTATTTTTCCTGGCTACTATTAGACGATTTTGTTCTAGCAATTAACAGGCTTCGAACCATCTAGCTTAAGGGGAGATATCCACTTGAGGGATTTTTTTCTTGACTCCTTTCTCCCTCATGTTTAGCCCCATTACTTTTCTAATTTTAAGACGTTCGCCCCATTATTTTGACGATTTTAAGAACTTTCGACCCATTTCTGTCAATGTTAAGACCTTTCGTGCCATTTAGGTGTCAATTTTATCCTGGCGAGCGATAGCGAACCTGTTATTTAAGAGGAACCGGCTTTCAGCCGGGACATTTTTCTACCGAAAAATGTACAAATTTATCTTGAAAGGGGCTCAAGGGGGTGTAATCTTAATGGATATCTAGAGACCAAACTAAAAACCTCCCCTTAACCCTTTGACTACCACAGATCCTTCTTAAACTATACAGAATCACATATGTTCAGTTCCTCGTCGTGATCTTATGTATTATAATGTAAAACTTGCAAAATATACAAACCAAAACAGGGGCGACATAATATAAAGGCAAAACAAACTGATCATAATCGCTATGTGGATATAACGCTTTGATCAAATGAGACTTTGAAATAAAAGAACACAAAACCCCCACAAAGGGTGTACATCACTGCATGAACAAGGGTGTACATCACTGCACGAACAAGGTAATCTGTTTCCCACGCAAATTAATCGCACATATAACAAAGCACTATCGTCACGTTCAAGGAATGAGTCAATTTGGGAAGTTCACGAAGTTCTGGTAAAATTGACTAAATTGACTATGAATAAAGAAACTACAACTATTGTTAAAATTTTCCATTAGAGCATAAAAAATAATTATTTGCAATTTGACAAAATATTAACAATATTACAAAATACATATGGCGCTCACTAACGATAGTGCTATCGGGTAGGTATGTACACTAGGTCCAAGAAGTATCTGCACCCCTACGCTGATCATCTGGTGTGTACAGCTTGGTAGTAGGTCGTACAGGTCGTATAGGTAGGTAGTAGTATAGATGGATATAGCTACAGGTAGATATGCAAACCCTACCAAGCTGTACACACCAGATGATTAGCGTAGGGGTGCAGATACTTCTTGGAGCGAGTGTACCTGTAAGCATAGCATGCTTCAAATGACCCCTACCAATACACTACCCTATAAATAACCTATTAGTATGAAGATGTTGACGCATTTTGACACTTTATTCTAGGCTATCATTGGAAGATTTTATACAATTTAGGCAGGATCTGTGGGCATTATAAAGGGGTAAAGACTATCTCAATTAACCCTCTGACTTCCACACACCCTTCCTAATCTGAATAAAAGCTTCTAATAAAAGCTATACACCTTAGGAAGGATCTGTGGGCATTATAAAGGGGTAAAGACTATCTCAATTAACCCTCTGACTTCCACACACCCTTCCTAATCTGAATAAAAACGTCTAATAATAGTCAGAAAACAGAAAAAGAAATACGTATCGAATCTTCTAAGGGATAATCATCAGATGAGTTAACCCCTTCAGATGAGTTAAGGGGAGGTTTTAAGTGTGTTTCCTAGACTTCCATCAAGCTTGAAATTACACCCCCTTGACCCCCTTTCAAGATAAATTTGTACATTTTTCGGTACAAAAAATTCCCGGCCGAAGGCCGGTTCCTCTTAAATTACAGGCTCGCTATCGCTCGCCAGGAAAAAATCGACACCTAAATGGGACGAAATGTCTTAAAAGTGACATAAATGGGGTGAAAGTTCTTAAAATCGCCAAACTAATGGGGCAAACGTGTTAAAATCTCAAAAGCAATGGGGCTAAACATGAGGGAGAAAGGGGTAAAGAAAAAAATCCCTCGAGTGGATATCTTCCCTTAACCCGTTCAGTACCAGGGACGTCCTTTTCTATCATATATTTGGCAACTATTAGACGATTTTCTTCAACTTAGGAAGGACCTCTAGCCATAGTAAGGCTTCAAACTATCTCAACCAACCCTTTTAACAGTCTAGTTTCCGATACCGGTGCAAAATATTCCATAAATATTGTAGTCTGGCAGTTTCAAAATACGAGTTCCATGATAATTAAACTACCTAACATAATGTAACTTCGATCTAGTTTCAGAATCTAATGACAAAATATCCCTAAATATCACCAGAAAAATATCCCTAAATATCACCAGAAAAAACTTGCTCATCGAAAATTAACGGAAAATGTGCTCGTGTGACAACTGCTTAACCCTCTCCGACATATGACGCGATTTTGAGCCTATTGGGGATACTTTAAAGCCTTTGTTACCATCAGGGGTATTTATAAACCTTTAGTTTAGTTACTTTAACCTCTGCAGTTGTCTTTGAGTTAGCTGTGGGCAGAAAACTAATTTTTGGAGAGGTAATTATAAGAGTGAGAGAACTCTATTTATTATTGCTAATCTGGCAATCTCTGCGTCATATGTGCGTGAAAGGGTTAAGATCACGGAGAGGAACAGAACTTATGTGGGCAACTGTACAATGACTTTCACAAAAAATCCTTTCTGTTTATCCTTATATTGGATACTGGCAGGGTGTCAAATGAACGCCGTGTCCAATAATATTAAGTCTTTATTATTGTATGTTATGCAAAGATAAAATTTTGGGTTTCATGGCATTTTGGCTCGAACGTCCCTTGATTTTGGCCCTGTCACTCTTTCAACCCTGGGGGAGGCACTTGATACAGGCAGTTCTGCTTTTTGTCTCCCTCACTCACATAGAAAAAATAATAATAATGAACTCTAGGGTATAAAAGCCTGTATTGTAATGGTAAGAATAGGTTGTATAATAATGAACTCAAAGGCTCAAGGATATAATAGCCAAATGTGATATCAGGGAGTTGTTTAATGAGGTGGGCGATCTCTGTTACTAAAGGGTCTCTGACGAAGGGGTATAAAAGCCCGTGTGCCCAGTACCACAACGTCCAGTGAGCCCCAGACCTTCGAACCGTCAACATCACCACTACCACCTCCTCTACCACTACCACTACCACCATGGCTCCCATCGCTGGCAAATACAACCTCGAGTCCTCGGAGAACTTTGAGGAATTCATGAAGGCTCTAGGTAAGCAGAGTTTGCATTATTTTTATTATATATACATAATGAAGCCATACAACACTTATCTTCTGATCAAAGTACCATTTCCAACTGGGGCAGAGAAATCCTTGTTGCTTTTAATGCTTCCAAAACCCAATTTCTCCATGTATCTACCTGTCGTGAACTCCCAGAGGATTATCCCTTATACTTCAATAATACAAACATCAACCCTTCATCTTCTCTCAGTATTCTCGGTGTCTTTGTTTCCTCTGCTCTCTCTTGGAAGGACCATATCATCACTCTTGCTAAGGCAGCCTCCCATACGCTGGGTGTGCTCAACCGCCTCAAGGAGTTCTTTACCCCTGCACAGCTTCTTGCTCTGTGCAGGGGCACAGTGCGTCCTTGTATTGAGTATTGTTCACATGTGTGGGGAAGATCCTCTCACACCGCACTTCTAAGCAAAGTAGAAAGGAAAGCCTTTTGTATCATTAACTCCCGTCCACTCACCAACTCTCTGCAATCTCTCTCTCTCCGCCGCAATGTTGCATCTCTCTCGCTATTCTATCTCTACTAAATTAATCGGTGTTCCTCAGAGCTCTCTCAGCGTATAACACCTCCTCTACGTAGGGTACGTAACACCCGTCTTGTAACACAATCCCACCTCTACTCGGTGCAACTCTCCAACTCAAGAGTGAAACGATATTCCCGATTTTTTTCTATTCAACAGCTGAGCTCTGGAACTCTCTCCCTGAATCCATCTTCCCCTCATCCTTTGACTTAAATTGCTTCAAACTCTGTGTGTCCAGACATTTTGGCTCGAACATTCCTTGATTTGGCCCTGTCACTTTTTCAACTCTGGGGGAGGCACTCGTCACTGACAGTTTTGCCTTTTGTCTCCCTCATCCACATAGAAACAAAAATGTCAGGTTGCAAATATTTTCGCAGTTAATTAGAACAAATAGCAGTTTTGGAAATTGTTGAAGGTTTCTATTACGAAATTACCATTTCTTCCACTACTGTTTGAAATTGAATTATATATTATGACAAATGACAATTAATTGGGAGATGAGTTCCAAAGCCTACTTGTTGAGTAGAAGAAAGAATGGGAAAATCGATTCACTCTTGGGTTAGAGAGTTGGACAAAACAGGGGTGGGAGTTTCCTTTGAATAACATGAATACAAATACGAGTGTGTGTGTGTGTGTGTGTGTGTGTGTGTCACGTGAGTGTGACTGTGTGAGTGTGTATGGGTGTATGTTGAATGTATGGGTGCAGTAATCAAGTGCTGATGCACTGTGGGTTGCTAGGGGTATACAGTATATACATATATATACATATATATATATATATATATATATATATATATATATATATTATGTGTGTGTATGTACGTGTGTGTGTGTTCTCAAAAATACAACCATTCACATTACTAATCATTCTACAACAACCAACACACAATAAAAATCCTAATTCCCCTAAACTGTGCTCAATTAATATCTCGGCTGCCGAAAAAATGATCAAGTTTCCATAATAAATACTCCGCTATTAAGTAGAATCAAATGTTGTAACCAAATATGTTGTTAAATATGAAAACCAAACAGAGACATATTAATTTTATATTTGTCCATAAAGTAGGCTATCGAGGAATGAGCCGTTAGTTTGTTTTTTCTTTTTTGTTTACTTTGCTCCCTAGACCTCTATCAAGCTTAAAATAAACGCCCCCAAGGCCCCCATTCGAGATAAATTTGTACATTTTTCGGTAGAAAAATTTCCTGGTAAATTACAAGCTCGCTAGACAAAAATCGACACCTAAATGGCACGGAAAGTCTTAATATTGACAACGAAATGGGTTGAATGGTCTTATAATCGCCAAACTAATGGGGCAAACGTCATAAAATATTAAAACGAATGGGGCTAAACATGAGGAAGAAGAGTGACCAGAAAAACGGCCCATCTCCCATTAACTCACTATTGTTCTATCATCACTCCAGCGAGATAGTGAAGGCTTATGCAGGTAATGTAGAGAGAGAGAGAGCGAGAGAGAGAGAGAGAGATAACCCATAAAACGTCAGACCAGATATTGTTAAAACATTGAATAGACTGTTGCCTAGCGAGGTGTGTGTGTATTTGTGGTTTCCATGTAATCTCAACCAGTAGACCATTTCTACCAGTAGCTCTCAACCAGTGCCAAATTAACCCAGACCAACCAAACCAGTGCCAAAATATAGTACTAACCTAACCTAACCGTATTGGTTGATTTGGTACTGGTTGAGTTGACCGGTCACCGTATTTGTGTGGGTGTGGGTGGGCGTGTAGGTAGGTAGGTGTGTGTGTGTGTGTGTTCACTTGCTTGTTCGTCAAGGGGAATCCATAGTCTGTATTTTATCCAATTGGTGACATCTGGAAACGAAGGCTTAGGGTTAATCTGTACGGTACCATTCTCACTACGGTACCAGTCTCACCCGAAGGCTTAGGTTGACCAGTAGCTTAGGTTGACCAGTACGATACCCATCTCACCTTGTAACCGATCACCAACCCCAGATGGGACGTCACAACTTGGTACACTTATACCAGGTTCCTATTTATACTGCTAGGTGAACAGAGGCTACACCGTTAGGAGACTTGCCCAAATATCTCTTCCCCGCCCGGGTCTCGAACCCGAGACCTTCTGGTTGTGAGCTAGACGCGCTATCAGTTACGCCACGGGGAGGTGTGTGTGTGTGTTAGTCACAAGCCTACCTCCTGTGTGTGTGTGCGTGTGTGTATGTGTGCGCGCGCGCGCGCATGTGTGTAGGTGTGTGTGTCACTATGTATGTGTATATTAGTCACTAGCCTACCTCGTGATCCTGACCCAGAGATAAAGAGGCGCCAGTAACATATGACGCCAGATATACACGCCTTATCTTTACTATAAGTGCCCTAATGGTCGTTAAACTCCTCGATGATACATATACACTTATGGAGCTGAGATGTAGGGAGGAAACTAAAAACAAAATCGATTATAGTTTATGGTTAAGTTAGTTCGGGTTGGGTTAGGTTAGGTTAGGTTAGGTTAGGTTAAGTTAGGTTAGGTTAGGTTAGGTTAGGTTAGGTTAGGTTATACACTCCAAACAATGTCTCCCAGTCTCTTTGTTAATAATATATAATAATAATAACCAACCCACCAGTATAACACAAAGTATTAGATATATTTATAGACAAAGAGCCAGACAATAATACCGTTAGTAGTGGATCGAGTAACAGATAACACACAAAGTACACTCATCTCATCTTCCTGCATAGACCACTTAAGATTAGGTGTTCTCTCTCTATCTCTCTCCATATACCTCACCCCTAGGGGGTAAGGGGGCCTTCAGCTAATGGTGGAAGAAAAAAACAATATGCCTCACGCATCCTACTGCGTGTCGTACAAGGCGACTAATAGGGGGGATGGCAATAGACTTGTGGAACAACAGCCATTACTATGCAATAAAGTCTTTATCTTAGCACTGTCGAGGCTGGTGGGGTGCGGATAGGTGCCACAGGGGACAGAGTCTTACGTGGGCGCTGTTTGGCACCACACCTGTGTCGGCAACAGTGTTTGCATGTTGGAGTAGTGTTGGGGTAGGACTTTATTGTTCTATAGTTCAAATTGCTGTCTTTTTGTAACACAGTTAAGGCTGGTGTGGTTGCAGATACTGCAGGTGCAAGTGCTGCAGGGGGACTCTGTTGAGTCTTGCTGAGGCACGGTTAGCACTATACCAACATCAGCCACAGTGATGACTTGGTGGGGTAGTGCTGTGGCGGGACTTTATTGTACTACAGTACACTCCAACTACTGAAAGGCAATTACAATGCATGTAATGGATAATGACGCTAAACCAATGTATGTATGTAAAAGAGAGAGAGAGAGAGAGAGAGAGCGGTAGGCTACATTATAACAATATAGAAGATAACAGGTAAAGTACACCTGTTTGCTACTCGTTCACAATCCACTTAAGATAAGATAACAAAGACTTTGGTTGGACTTCAGGGAGAAAAAAATAAAAATCTCTCTTTCTCTCCACCTCTTTCTCTATCCCCCCACCCCACCCTCCTCTTTCGTTATTTCTCCCCCTCCTCTCCCTCTCCTTCCCCACCTCCCCCCTCTCTCTCTCTCTCTCTCTCTTCCTTTCCCCACATCCTTTCTCTTTCCCCACCTCTTCTCCCTCTTTCTCTTTCCCCACCTCCTCTCCCTCTCTCGCTCTCTTTCTTTTCCCACCTCCTCTCCCTCTTTCATTCCCCCCTTCTCTCTCTCTCTCTGTGATCACGAGATTCTGTATGAGAGAGAGAGAGAGAGTGTGTGTGTTAGAGCCACCAGCCATCTCTCACCCACCACCACCGCCACCAATCACCACCACCACCACCACCACTACCACCACCATCTGGGCTCCCAAGTGGATACCATGGACCCAGAATTAATGGTAACACGTAGACGGAGCGATCCTTGGTAACTCAATACCATGACCTATACATACAAACAGTTCTTAGAGGGGAACAGATAGATATAGATAGATAGATGCCATAGACCCAGAATTAATGGTAACACGTAGACGGAGTGAACCTTGGTAACTCTTTACTATAACCTATACATACAAACAGTTCTTAGAGAGAGAGAGAGAGAGTGAGACAGACAGACAGATATATAGTTAGACATATAGATAGATAGATAGATAGATAGATATAGATAGATAGACGTACACGGGGTGAACCTTGGTAACTCTATACTATGACCTATACATACAAACAACTCTTGGGTCAGTAAACTTATCACGTTTATACTTATTAATATATTTGTTTGTATTTAGTGTGTGTGTGTGTGTGTGTTGGGAGGGGGAGGGGGCTTGGGAGTTTGTGTGTGTGTGGGGGGGGGGGTATTTCTATGTGCGTGAGGGACACAAAAGGCAGAACTGTCTGTAGCGAGTGGATCCCTCAGAGTTGAAAGACCATATATATATATATATATATATATACCGGTATATATAATTATATATATATATATATATATATATACCGATATATATATATATACAGTATATATATATATATATATATACAGTATATCCATATATATTCATTTACCTATTTAAATTAAGCCTAGGTGATTTCTCATAGTCCTCCAATGAAACTTTATTCTCTCTCTCTCTTTATGAATGTATTCATATTAGGGGATTACAGATAACCTTACCATGAGGCTTGATTATACACTTAAAATAATTACCCATAAGTAGCCAATTCCCTGCCCTCGTTATAACTCAATGGAGCTTATCAATGGGGGACGTGATTTATCCCCCCTCTCTCACACTTGCTACTGAAAGGGTTAACTTCTCCCTCCCAGTGATAATAATACACGGGTTTATTACTACTTAAATACCTTTTATAAGGGTAAATTACTAAGGACACTTCAATTACCCATTTCATACTTTCTTTAAACTCCTACTTTTTGACAGTGATGGGTCAAAGTTCGCTTTACAATATACGAACCATTGCACAGTCGGCCTAATAAGTGATGTCTCCGCACCAAGTATATTTTGATCAATAATTAGTATCAGCAATATATATACATTATTTATTAGTATCAGCAATATATATACATTATTTATCAGTATCAGCAATATATATACATTATTTATCAGTATCAGCAATATATATACATTATTTATCAGTATCAGCAATATATATACATTATTTATCAGTATCAGCAATATATATACATTATTTATCAGTATCAGCAATATATATACATTATTTATTAGTATCAGCAATATATATACATTATTTATTCATTTCGAGTGAGGTACTGTATATACAACCATGTTCCTACACTTACTTTACTCTCAAACTTTCTTCTACTCAACATCTGAGCTCTGGAACTCTCTCCCAGAATCAGTCTTTCCCTCTTCCTATGACTTAAATTGCTTCAAACTCCGTGTGTCCAGGCATTTTGGCTCGAACGTCCCTTGATTTTGGCCCTGTCACTCTTTCAACTATGGGGGAGGCACTCGCTATAGGCAGTTATGCCTTTTGCCTCCCTCAATCACCTAGAAAAAAAAAAAAAAAAAAAAAAAAAACACTGCGGCGGCGACGCACTTAGTGATAATAAACTATCAGAGAAGAAACAGGATCCTCGAGGCTTAAGGGGAGATTTCCACTTGAGGGACTTTTTTCTTGACCCCTTTCTCCCTCATGTCTAGCCCCATTGCTTTTGAGATTTTAAGACGTTCGCCCCATTAGTTTGGCGATTTTAAGAATTTACGCCCCATTCTGTCAATTTTAAGACCTTTCGTGCCATTTAGGTGTCGATTTTATCCTGGCGAGCGATAGCGAGCCTGTAATTTAAGAGTAACCGGCCTTCGGCCGGGAAATTTTTCTACCGAAAAATGTACAAATTTATATTGAAAGGCGGTCAAGGGGGTGAAATTTTTAGATTGCTGGAGGAGTAGGAAACAAACTAAAAACCTCCCCTTAAAGCCCCCTAGGATGCCCATGACTCAAGGGCTGCCTGACGGATCCTAGTGATGGTGGTGATGATGGGGAAGTATACACAGCTGGCTATAGTTATGGTGGTGATAAGTGGTGGAGGAAAGGGTGCCTGACTGGTGATGATGGAGGTGGAGGAGGTGGTGGTGATTATGGAGCACAAAGGAAAACAAGCAACAACAGATCTATTTATCCTTACGAGGCTGCTTGTAACTGAAACTACCTATAACCTATGTGAAGAAGGTAGTGTGGCACAATGGTGGTGGTGGTGTTGAAGTGAACACAGCTTAAGGGGAGATATCTATTTGAGGGATTTTTGTCTGGACTCCTTTCTCCCTCATGTTTAGCCCCATTGCTTTTCTAATTTTAAGACGTTCGCCCCATTATTTTGACGATTTTAATGACTTTCGACCCATTTCTGTCAATTTTAAGACCTTTCGTGCCATTTAGGTGTCGATTTTATCCTGGCGAGCGATAGCGAGCCTGTAATATAAGAGGAACCGGCTTTCAGCCGGGACATTTTTCTACCGAAAAATTTACAAATTTATCTTGAAAGAGGCTCAAGGGGGTGAAATTTTAAGATTGCTGGAGGAGTAGTAAACAAACTAAAAACCTCCCCTTAACCCTTTGAGCACCAGCGACGTGTGTTATATTTGGTTCTAGCTTTATTTAGACGATATTCTGCAGCTTAGGAAGGATCTGTGGTAGTTAATAATGTTGGTTGTGATAGTTGAAGCCTATTTATTGCTAGAGGTCCTTCCTAAGCTGAATAAAATTGTATAATAGTTGCCAGAATATGATAAAAAGGATGTCCCTGGTACTGAAAGGGTTAAGTAGTTATGGTAGTGATGGAGGTAGTGGCACTGATGATGGTGGTAGTGGTGGTGGTGGAGGAGGAAGGGGTGCCTGACTAGTGGTGGAGGAGGTGATGGAGGTAGTGGTGGAGTAAACACATCCAAGATAGTTATGGTCTTGACGTAAACAAACACACCCCAGACATTAAACACTCCCACCACCACCACCACCACCACCATTATAACCAAATATAACACCATTAGTGAGGCAGTTATATTCTATCTATCTATCTATCTATTTACTCAGGCCCAATCCTCACTTTTCTTATTTTTTTCTTTTCATTTTCCCTCTTTTCCTTTGGGGGGGGGGGGGCCCGACTCAAGACAGAGCAAGAACAGGGAAAACACAAAACACAACATAAAACAACGAATACACACACATAACACACATTTACACACATCTAGGTCACCCAGGAGAGGCAGTTAGTTAGAGAAATTGTGCATTTCGTGACAAAAGTAAAATATTTGGCACACGCATTCAAATAGTCAACATAATCCAAATTATATATTGGGCCATCCTAGGTTTACTCTACATTGGCTTTGGCAGCCCCCTTTCAATTACTTTCCATAAGAGTTCTTAAGCACTGATTTTTGCCCCAAACTGTATACCATGGTAGAGATGTCAAACTAGTCTCAAATGACTCGTTTGGACATGGGTAACATATATTCAGACAATGTGAACTCCCAGAGGATTATCCCTTATACTTCAACAATACAAAAATCAACCCTTCATCTTCTCTCAGTATTCTTGGTGTCTCTTTTTCTTCTGGTTTCTTGTGGAAGGACCATATCACCACTCTTGCTAAGGTGGCCTCCCAGAAGCTGGGTGTGCTCAACCGCCTCAAGGGGTTCTTTACCCCTGCACTGCTTCTTGCTCTGTACAGGGGCACAGTGCGTCCTTGTATTGAGTATTGTTCACGTGTGTGAGGAGGATCCTCTCACACCGCACTTCTAGACACAGTAGAAAGGAAAGCCTTTCGTATCAATAACTCCCATCCATTCACCGACTCTCTGCAATCTCTCTCTCTTCGCCGCATTGTTGCATCTCTCTCGCTATTCTATCTCTACTATAATAATCAATGTTCCTCAGAGCTCTCATAGTGTATACCACCTCCTCTACGTAGAGTACATAGTCCAATAACTTCATTAGTACCCGTACCTGTCTTACAACACAATCCCACCCCTACTCTGTACAACTCTCCAACTCAAGAGTGAAATAATACTCCCAATCTTTCTTCTACCTAACAGCTGAGCCCTGGAACTCTCTCCCTTAATCCATCTTTCCCTCGTCCTATGACTTAAATTGTTTCAAACTCCGAGTGTCCAGACATTTTCGCTTGAACATTCCTTGATTTTGGCCCTGTCACTCTTGCAACTCTGGGGGAGGCACTCGTCACAGGCAGTTTTGCCTTTTGTCTCCCTCATCCACATAGAAACAAAAATCCGTGTGTGGTGTGTGTGTTATGAGTGGAGTGTGGTGCATCCGTGTGTATTGTGTGTGTGTAAGCAGTGTGTAGCGTGACATGTGTACGTGTATGATGTGTCTCTAGAAGTGATGATGCCTACATAGTGTAACATTTATGAATCACCCTTCCTGGTTGTGTGTGTGTGTGTGTGTGTGTGTGTGTGTGTGTGTGTGTGTGTGTGTGTGTGTGTGTGTGTGATTGAGTCACGACCATCCTCCTCAACTTAATTATCATCATGAGTACAGTCGGCCTAATAAGTTAATGTCTCGGCACCAATTATTTGTTTATCAATAATTGGTATCAGCAAAATTTACACATGATTTCTTCTTTTCGAGTGAGATATACAACCATGTTCGTACACTTACCCAGCCTATTCAACATCTGACAGACATTAATGCAGCACAGAGCGAGCCAATGGTAATGACAGCTGAGACATGACTTATTAGCGCCACCGTACCTAATGGTACCCACCGGGGGCCCCCCCCCCCCAAAAAAAAAATATCCGAGGTGATTTTTTTTTTTTTTTTTCATTTCTCATCCTTGTCTTCCATTTTAGCAAACAAAAACAATAAGTGAAAATGGCTTGGGACTGGGGGGTGAACAAAATATAACTAGCCGGGGCTCAGTGGGTTTCAAGGGCACCTTTCCACACTAATCTATAAAGTTAACGAACTGTTCCTGATAACACTAGATACAGCTACCAAGATATCATCCTCAGACACAGGGATGGTTCTATTTTTTTTTTTTTTTTCCCCTATGTGAGTGCGGGAGACAAGTGACGAGTGCCTCCCCCAGAGTTGAAAGAGTGACAGGGCCAAAATCAAGGGTCGTTCGAGCCAAAATGTTTGGACACACGGAGATTGAAGCAATTTAAGTCATTTAGGGGGAGTTAGTAACTTTTTATGGATCCCCTTCTTCCTCATGTTTAGCATATTAGCTTTGAAATGTTAAAACCTTCGTTCCATTAGTTTGGCGATTTTAAGACCTTTCAACCCATTTCTTTGTCAATATTTAGACCTTTCGTGCCATAGGTTGGGGAGATTGTAGGCACCAATCGAGCAGGGCAGTACCCAGGGGAGGCCACATAGTCATATGATAAGGAGTTGCTGGAACTCCTGTTTATTTTTTTTTTCTTTCTATATTCCAACTACTCCCTCTCGGGCATAGGCTGAGAGCCTGTACATTCACCGCTCAACACGGTGAAGTCCGTGAGGTCTTCTTCCAGCCTAGGAAGTGAGACAAGTGAAGCACGAGCTACAACCAGCCTTCGCCAACCTGCCATCGCAGACGCGAGTCTCTTGGTTGCCCACTCATGGCTCGAAGCAGTCCTACTTCTGAGGCTGCTTCGCCTTTATGCTTCACTGTCTCACCTTCTCGACTCGGACCCTCACTCTCAGAACGCCACCTATTGAGCAATTAACTCACTGGGCATTGCCCCCCTGTAGCATATTTTGAATATGAGAATATTCGTACAGTGCTATTTAATCAGGGAACAATGAGGGTATTTATTTGGCGTTTCGGTGGGCTTTGTGGTAATGCTTGGCTTCCACCACTGTTTCTATATGTGCCTCACCTACACAGAGAGTAATTCAGTCAACTCTCACAAACACCTCCTCCTCCTATGCATTTCACTACACTTAACAAGCACACCACACTTCTTTCCAACACACCTAAATTACCTCTAGCATACCTTGATTTTGGCTCTCTATCACTTCTTACAACCTTGGGGGGACACTAAGTCTTGTTACAGGCAGCTTTGCCTGTTGTCTCCTTCATACACAAGAACAAACACTCATACACACACACACACATGCATGCACGCACGCGCACACATACTCTCTCTCTCTCTCAAATGCACACATACACACACTCTTTCTCTCTCAAACACACACACACATATAGCCTACACACACTCTCTCAAACACACACACACACACACTCTCTCTCTCAAATACAGACACACACACACCCTCACTCTCTCTGGATAACACTTGTCTTACACCCCAGTAACTGTTATCTACCGTAAGTTATCACCACCACTATCACACACACATCTCTCTCTCTCTCTATCTGTATTACTCTCTCTCTCTCTCCCACATCTCAAAGAGGGAAACAATCATCACTACTATTAATATGTATTATTAGCATTATAGTTCAAAATTGCCTAATATACAGTGATCTTGTTATGGTGCTGTCTTTTTGTAACACTGTTAAGGCTGGTATGGTTGCAGATACTGCAGGTGGACTCTTAAGTCTTGCTGTGAGGCACGGTTAGCACTATACCAACATCAGCCACAGTGATGACTTGGTGGGGCAGTGATGTGGCAGGACTTTATTGTACTACAGTACACTCCAACTACTGAAAGGCAACCCCATCTGAGTCGTTACATTGCATGTAATGGAAAAATTACGCTAAACCATTGTACCATTGTATGTACATTGTATTGTACATGTCTGGTGATGGGCTGGTCTATCAGAGTGAAAGCTGAGCGATCTCTGCCATACCCATAGCTTACTCCGACTGTTCCTTTTACTTATATATTTTCTAGATCTCAAGTGACGGCGTCTCTTCCGTGGATTGACCTCCCATACTGCCAACCGAGAGGTTGGCAGACTGTGAGCATTTTTCCTTTACCCCTCAACTTTCCCTTCATAGTTGCTGAGGGGCACAGGGCCTTGGGTGGGGCTTTGGTTTCCCGGGCGTCTCTGCACCCTCCTCGGCTCCCCACCTTGGAGTGGTTTCGGTCACCTGGGCTTTATTAGTAGTAAGCAGGGAGGGTTTTCTGGGGGCGCTTGGTGGTGGCCTTGGCCTTGGTCGGGACCTTGGGGCTGCTCGGCCAGACAGCCTGGGGAACAACAACAACCATTGTATGTAACTAGCATAACGGCTGAGAGCCGTCACTGGAATTGGTGAGTCACTTTTTTTACCGACAGCTGTATGCCGTCGCTGGTATAGAAGGGGTTACTATAACCACCCCTCCCCTCTTCTCTCTCAGGTGTGGGAATGATGCTGAGGAAACTGGGGTCCACCACCAAGCCCACAGTGGATATCAGTGAGGAGGGGGGCATGTGGACCATTAAGACCATCTCCACCATGAAGACCACAGAGATCAAGTTCAAGCTGGGGCAGGAGGTCGACGAGACTTCTCTGGACGGTCGGGAATGCAAGGTAAGGCGTGGAAGAGTGGAGTGGTAGGTCAGGACGGGTGGAAGAGTGGAGGGGTAGGATTTATGTGTAGAAGACTCGAGTGGAATATACAGCAATGAGGTTTGGAGTAATGTGGAAAAGTGAAGTGGAATTATTATGTGTACAGAAAGTGGAAGAGTGGAGAGGTATAATTATGTGTAGAAGACTCAAGTGGAATATACAGCAAGGAGGTTTGGAAGAATGTGGAAGAGTGGAGTGGTATATTTATGTGTAGAAGACTAGACATCAAGAGTTTGGACCCTCAGGTCTAACGATTCATGACAAATATCCAGTAAAAAAGTCCCTGTAACAAGGGCATGCCCTAGCCCTTTCAACCAAAGGAGTATATGGTGTTAACAAAAACTGCATCATAATATAATGGTGAGATGGATATGTGGGGTTAACCTCAGGGACGGGGTATCGAGCGAGGAATTAAGAAGGCGTCTGGGCATTAGGAGTGTCAGCGAAGTGATGCACACGAGCCGACTTGGTTGGTTTGGACACATGGAGAGAATGGAGAACTGGGTAAAGAAATGCCGGACTGTGAACGTGGGCGGAGCTGCCCGTAGGGGTAGACCTAGAATGACGTGAGATCAGGTACTCCGGTCCGATCTCAAAATAAAGAACTTGACAACAGAGGCAGCCCTTGACAGGGCCGCCTGGAAAGCCGCCATTTAGGACATGAGACTGTAACCACATTCTCTGTGGACAAAATGGTCTTTAAAATTGTATGTATGTATGTATGTACAGTATGTATATAATTATACAGTAAATCCCTTACAATACCGGCGACGTCTTTTTGCTTGTATTTTAGTTGCATTTAGATGATTTTATAAAGCTTAGGAAGGATATATGGTAGCTAAAAGGATTAATTGAGATAGTCTGTAATCGTTTAACGGGTAGACATTTTTCCTAAGCTGAAGAAAACTGTCCAATAGTTGTCAGAATATAATAAAAAGGGTGTCACCGGTACTGAATGGGATATATGTGTGTTTTGTAATAATAACATCCTCTCTCTCCCCCTCTACAGTCAGTGTTCACGGTGGAAGGCAACAAGATGATGCAGGAACAGAAGGCCAGCAAGGGCAAGGGGGCTAAGTTCACCAGGGAGTTCACCGACACTCACATGATCATGGTTAGTATTAGTCTACTGTATACTCAATTAATGGGGAGATGCTTGAGATGGTAGACAAGTTTTTTTATATGTAGCTTATACCATGGTAGATTTTTTTATTTTGCCATGGATTAAAATGTAAAACTTGCAAACTAAACAAACCAAAATTGGGACAAGGACAATATAACAGAAAATGTACAAGAGGAAAACGGTTGATGACTAATTTGTGTTTCCTCCGCCAGGTCGCTGAATGTGACGGTGTGACCTCCAAGAGAATGTACAAGCGGCAGTAACTTCACCACCACCACCATACTCCTCTTTTATAACTCTCTACACCACCACCACCACCACACTCCTCCTGTATAACTCCCTACACCACCACACTCTGTAAACTACTACCAACTCCTCTTTTATAACTCTCTACACCACCACCACCATAATCACTACACCACTACTACACTCTGTACACCACCACCACCACCACTCCTCCTTTATATCTCCCTACACCAACACATTCTCTACACCACTACCACTTACACCACCACACTCTCTACACCATCAACATTTAACATAACACCGCACAACACCTCATCAATAACTCCACTACCAACACACTCCTCCTTTATAACTCCCTACACCACTACTGGCATCACTTACATTTAACACAACACCGTAAAACACCTCACAAACATTTACAACTGTGTCATTTACAATAAGACGGTACTGTACACACCATAAATACAGATAAATAACGTTTCCCAGTATTCTAAATGCTGTGTGTATTCACAAACGTCTCTTTATATTGATATTAGTACTTAATAGAGGACTCATTTCATACAATTTCTAAGTAAAATAATAATGTACCGGTAACTCTGGATAAATTCAGAGCCAAAGGAACACATAATACACAGTACAGTACCTTATCTATCTACTCAGGCGCATGCCCCATTTTGTTTTTCCCTGGGGGTGGCCGACTCGAGACAGAGCCCGAATAAGGAAAAAAACATTAATAAATAAAATAACACAGTACTGTACCAGTATTTACACACAAAACAAGGCTTCCAAATATACCAACTACACTGCCAGTTAATTGTTCCTCTACGTGTTTGTACTTAATGAAGTCAGAATGATATAAGCCAATAATTCCAAAATAAAGATTTTCCAAATATTTGTTTATAAATATCCTTGCCTAGGTATTATATGTTGAAAGATATGCAGTACATAATAACTCTTTCACAAGCGCACATTTGGTTTGGAAATGTAAAGGCTAATGTTCATAATAAGTTCAGCCTTGCTAATCGGAATGCTTACTTATACAGGCCTGTGTGTGTGTGTATTTACCTATTTGTAGTTTGTAAGAATTGAGTAATGCTCGTGTTGTCCTGTCTCAGGTATGTATGTATATATATACTCAGCCACATTACCCCATTGCTGGGGGTGGCCGACACGAGACAGAGCCCGATCAGAAACACTTCAAGTTCCTATTCTTAGGGTCCAGGACCAATTTTGTGTTCCTCGCCACTTACACTGTCTCGGTGAGTAGGAAAATTTTACAAGGGGAGGAGGATTCCTAGCCTCCTGCCCCCAGAAGGAAAAGTAGGACAGTAAAAGAGACAGACAGAAATGGCTAAGAGTGAGTAGAGGATGCCAAACCTCACTCTGGGTATAAAAAACACAGGTTAAAAAACAACCTTCCAACTCACCTTTATATAGTTCCCTGTGGATCGTAGACACTGCCAGCTGATGATGATGCTTACTCTCATGCTACACCTAAGGGGCCAGCCTAGCAGAACCAATAAAAAGAAAAGAGGTCTGACGTTACAAGCAGGTCATGCACGCGCTACAAATAAATTATAATGTAAACCTTGCAAACTAAACAAACCAAAACAGGGACGACAATATAAAGGCAAAAGAACTTATCAAAATAATCTGTTTCCCAAGCAAATTAGTCGCACATATAACTACGCACTATCTTCACGTTCAAGGAATTGGATAAAAAAACTATAAACATATTGATATAATATGGGAGTAATTTGGCATAGGAAGGAGAGGGAGAGAAGGCATGCAGTACAGTATAGTATAATGGAATGCTGAAGAATAGAAATACACCAAAATTGTGTGAACATGCGAACAGAATGCAAAGGCCCCCTAATCCGCAGAGCAAAGATTTGACCAATAGTTATGCTAAAACCATGCACATAAATATTACCCCCCTAAATAAATCATACAGCTTAGGTTCATTTATTCTCCTTTATTGATTTGACAGTACTGTACAACTGTATTCTCTCGGGGCTGTTCGGCCAGGCAGCTTAGGTAACAACAACAACTGTATTCTCTGGGTGATGATATAGTATTGGTATTAAATATAAAATTACAGTTACACGGGGTGTCAAACCAGACACATTATGTTATAATGTAAAACTTGCAAACTAAACAAACCAAAACAGAGACGACACAAGATAAAGGCAAAAGAAGACTTGAATGAATATGAGAAGGAATACACGGAAATTAACAGGAAAAAGCATTGTTTTGGCTATTTTACTACTTTCAAAGACATAATTTAAACTAAAACCAGATATTTATCTTTACATACACAAGAATATAGACTAAGAATAATGGTCTTAGCTTTCGTTTGACACCTTGTGCCAGTATTATACTAAGAATAATGGTCTTAGCTTTCGTTTGACACCTTGTGCCAGTATTATACTAAAAATAAATCTGTACAAGAACCCATTTCTTACACAAATGATCCACTTATTATTAAGGGATTCTTGTAACATATATTAACCCTTTCCCTGCAGGAGACATTCCCGAACACCATGGCAATTTACAGCAATCTACAGGCTTTTAAAGCCTCTTAAAGGCTGTAAAATGGAGGACAAGGGAGCAGGAGCGCAACAGGCCACACGTCCTTTTCCCAGCCAGGCGGCCACGGCACTGAAGGCTCTGAGTCAGAGACTCGCGAGATATAGTGCTGCCAAAGGCAAATGTAGCGAGACATTAGCGAGAATTGCTCATTTTAGCGAATGTCTATGGTAGCTCTGCGGGTGAACCCCACGAGCTACGAAGCTCGTTTTGGTGTAATTTTGAAGCTATTTTCTTCTAGTTTTTGGCCGAATACATTTAATTTAATTCAGGAACTTGCCTAATCAATCAGGAGTGCCTGAATGAGCCCTAATATGGCGGAAATATGCTCGCAGAGAAAGGGTTAATGACCTGATCTATCATGATGACTAGAGATCTGCTTTGGCCATAAAATATACATTGGTTTGGCAACAACTTAATTTATAGAGTACTGTACTGTACCCTATTTCTAGAGTTTGGCTGGTATTCATGAGTTTGGGGTAATGTACAGGTGCCCGCATAAGTTCTGTTCCTCTCCGTGATCTTGTACATGGATATATAATGCGCATGATTGAATTACGGGTGTAGTAGAACTTGTGTTGAATGACCCGCCCTTTAGTGTTGATATCAGCAGTGTAGCGCTGGAGTGTGTGAATAAATGGGTGATACGGTTTCTGCCAAAGGTGGCGCTGAAGCTGGCTCCATTGCTAGATTCAGAAGTGGCTGGGGGAAGCTTAGAGAGCTGTTGCCACTCCTGACCATGAGAGGACTCCCACTTCACCTTAAAGGGAAGGTGTATACCTCGTGCGTTAGGAGTGTGATGACCTATGCCTCGGAGACGTGGCCGGTTAAAGCGGAGGATATCAATAGAATGGAACGGAATGAGAAGAGTTAGTTAGTTATGTAGAGCAGATTAACCAGACCACTGAAAAATAGTTTAATGATAGCCAGAATAAACTGCTGTCAAAATGGATCATAATCCTCAAGAGGATAATTCAACGACGTAGTTTATCATGTATATTTTGTGCAGTCTACTCGGGAAGTTGGGGACAGGAAGATGAATGCAGAGAACAGAAATACAATAACACTGTTGTGGCGAATACAAGAAGATAATATTGAGGCAATACAGAATAATGGCGGTATGGTCAAGTTTGTGTAATAATATTGGATTAAGAGGGTAGTGGATATTTTATGGGTTCTTTATATATGTATATATTTATTTTATAGTAACCTCGCTCGACCTCCATCAAGCTTAAACAGAAACAGCCCTTCGAATCCCCTTCAAGATACATTTGTAAATTTTTCGGTAAACAAATATCCCGGCCGAAAGCCGGTTCCTCCTAGAATTAAAGGCTTGCTATCGCTGGCCAGAACAAAATGTACACATCAATGGCTCGAAAGGGTATTGATATTGATACGAAGTGGGGTAAAAGGTCTTCCGATCGCCAAACTAAAGGAACGAACATCTTTAAATTTCAAAGCTAATGGGACTAAACATAAGCGAGAAAAAACACCTACCTCCTCTTTAATGGTTCCTCCGGAGAGAAAACCATATCAGGACACATGACATTGGTGGATATTGGCTTATTGGTTTCACAGCTGGTAGTGGTACGATATAATGTCACAGTATGCTGCACTGTGATAGAATGGTGAGATGGATATGTGGGGTTAACCTCAGGGACAGGGTATTGAATGAGGAATTAAGAAGGCGTCTGGGCATTAGGAGTATTAGTGAAGTGATGTGCACGAGCAGACTTGGTTGGTTTGGACACATGGAGAGAATGGATGATCAGAAAAACTGGGTGAAGAAATGCCGAACTGTGATCGTAAGGGGAGCTGCGCGTAGGGCTAGACCTAGAAAAACGTAGGATCAGGTACTCCGGTCCGATCTCTAAATAAAGAACTTGACAACACAGGCAGCCCATGACAGGGTCGCCTGGAATGCTGCCATTTAGGACGTGAGACTGTAACCACACTCTCTGTGGATGAAGCGGTCTTTAAAATTGTATGTATGTACGGTCGCACTAATAAGTAATGTCCCAGCTGTCATTACATTTGGCTTGTGTTGTGTTAATGTCTGTCAGATGTTGAATAGGGTGGGTAAGGAACATGTTTGTATATTTCACTCAATATGAAGAAATGAAGCTTAGATATTGCTGATAACAATTGCTGATCAAAACATACTTGGTCCTGAGACATGACTTATTAGTGCGACTGCACTGTATGTATACAGTATAATGTATGTCATTTTATTTTCACACATAAGATCACGATGAGGAACAGAATTTAAGTGGGCAACTGTAGTTATTGTGCACCTAATTTTTATGTTGTTATTATATCATGTATCAGCAAAGCATTGGAATACTTACAATAGACATAAACAATCCAATTTATATTATGACCTTATATTCAGCTCAGTTATATTCAGCTCAGAAGTGACTAAAGTTATAAATATATTAACTAGATGGGTCTACTAATTAAATAATATATTGTTAATTACTTCTTGACTAAAACCAGGCCTTAATTGAGCTGGTAGGATGCTCTCATACATACAATGTCTTAACCCATAAACTGCAAAGGTCCTCTTGGAAGCCATGGTATTTAAAACATGTGTAAAAATAATCTTTCAAAACCCATGCCAGGGCCAGGAAATTTAAAATTTGGGTGACACATAGAAAGTAGCGGCATCTTTCCATACCACATCCTCCACTCCTTACCCCCTTTATACCCCATCCCCCCCACCCTACCCTTCCTTCCTCAACATCTTTCCATACCACATCCTCCACTCCTTACCCCCTTTATACCCCATCCCCCCCACCCCACCCTCCCTTCCTTCCTCAACATCTTTCCATACCACATCCTCCACTCCTTACCCCCTTTATACCCCATCCCCCCCACCCCACCCTCCCTTCCTTCCTCAACATCTTTCCATACCACATCCTCCACTCCTTACCCCCTATATACCCCATCCCCCCCACCCCACCCTCCCTTCCTTCCTCAACATCTTTCCATACCACATCCTCCACTCCTTACCCCCTTTATACCCCACCCCTCCTCCCTCCCTCAACTAGGCCTTTTATTTTGCACATATTCTAGCAGTGCATGGGTTAACTTACATACTCTTTGGTTCATTGATATTCATCCTTTTGTGATGGACTAGTATTGTTTTTTTTTAGAGAAGTAGAGCTTGTGACTAAGAAACAACATAATTATCCTTTTTGTTTCTGTATCACCACTGCCTTCTTTTCCATTACCGGTATCATAATTGACATCATCAGTCAGACACGCTACCAACCATACCACAGCCCGGGATGGTATATAAATGTTCATAGTTACATTATGTTTTCACACTATAAACTACATTATTACAATACTATAGATAAAATTCACAATAAAATAATATAGAATTAGTGTACCGATACCATATTATTGCTATCTACTGTTTAAACTACAATATTACAATAAGACAAATTACACAACAAAATAATATAGAAATTACATACCGGTATCATATTATGGCTATCTATACAGTATATATATGTTTTTTGTATAAAATTAGCTTAATCACAAAAGAACTCTCATAGGGCTTGCCCGAAGGATTAGATCAAGATGGACAACTAATCAGGTCAAGATAAATAGGGAAGGGCAGGAGGTGAACAAATTTAGGAAGGTGAAGACACGCAGACATTTCTGGCCATTTCATCAGTTAAGCCGGACCACATTAACTCCACAGCAGAGCTCTTATAGGGCAGGGCCGAAGGATGAGGCAAAAACTGCTACACTGCAGCACCAACCAAGAAGTGATCAAAGGCGAAGAATGAGAGATCAGGACTAAGGTATACAAAAATCATAGCGAAATGCAAAACAAGGCACTACTGAGGGGAATCGAGTCAGTTCGGCCACATCAGCAACCGAAGAGACAAATCAGGTCAGGAGCATACAACCTAGCCAGGCCAGGGATGCATGTGAGATGGGCTGCCCGAGGACAACCGATTGAGACAGTATAAGAACAGAAGGGGAAAAACATAGAAAAAGGAATGAATAACTACGCAAAAATAGTCAAGCCAACGACAAAAGCTCAAGGGGACAGGGAAAGGGAAACATCCAGAACCCTTCCCCATCAAGCCCCAGTCGCCCCCCATACGCAACGAGGGGCGTAGTAGTAGGGGGCTGGCTATCTATAAGCTACTATATTACATTAGATAATAGATAGCCAATAGATAGCTGCGCGTAGGGGTGGACCTAGAATGACGTGGGCTCGGCTACTCCGGTCCGATTTAGAACTTGACAACTGAGGCAGCCCTTAACAGGGCTGCCTGGAAAGCTGCCATTTAGGATGTGAGACTGTAACCACATTCTCTGTGGACAAAACAGTCTTCTTTAAACTTGTATGTATGTATCTACAGTATGTAGAATATACAATTATTAATATAGAATTCATGTACCGGTATTACTATGGCTTTTTTATAAACTCCCACCACACAAATGTCACACATATGATACAAAAGATATAAAAATATTCCTTAATATACTTATACTACATGACTATACTCCGTTTCTTTTAAACTGACGGTAAATTGAATCCCTTAGCAGCTAATTTCTCGATACTTAATGGACAAATATGAAACCACTACATCTCTGCGTCATATCAAGACTAATTTTATATAATTAGCACCATAGTTCACTACAAAATCTTCAAAATAACTGAGAAATCTTGATGGGAATTTTGCAATTTACCGTCAGTTGAAAAGAAACAGGGTTATACATTACTCCTTCTGTACCGGAGACTTCTTTTTCACGTTATTTTTGCTACTATTAGACGATTTTATTCAGCTTAGGAAGGACGTCTACCAATTAAAAAAGTAAAGACTATCTCAATTAATCCTTGTCTATCTATCTATCTATCTATATGCTCAGGCCCAATCCCCATTTTGGGGGTAGCCGACTCAAGACAGAGCAAGAACAGGGAAAACACAAAAACAACATAAAACAAAAAACAAACACAGATAAAAAACACAAACTCACACACATCCAGGTCACCCAGGAGAAGACCCAGAGACCAGGGTTACCAAGGTCGCTCCAGCACTCCCCCGGCCCCTGACCACTCAATTAATCCTTGTAGCTACCATATATCCTTCTTAAGTTACATAAAATTGTCTAAATATAGCTGGAATATCACAAATGACATCCTCGGTAAGGAAGGGGTTAATATGACTTATACTACATGACTACATTAAATCATTAGTAAGGCAAGTGTTCACATGCATAAGGTTAGATTATTCATATACAGTAAACCCCCGCTCTTTCGGACTTCAATCTTTCGGAATTCTCAGACTTTCGGACTAGCATTTCAATTCGGACTCATGGTTCAGCCTTTCGGATTTGTCCGAAAGGCTGAGAAAATACCTCCGTCCTTTTCGGACTACACTTTTGGACTACATTTAACTTCGGACTCATGCTTCAGCCTTTCGGATTTGTCCGAAAGGCTGAGAAAAATTCAATCGCATTCGGACCAAAGAGCCGAGTTTCGGACTTGTCTGGTTAGGTGAATGTGTATTCGGACTTATAAACTTCGGACATTATTTCAGCCTTTCGGATTTGTCTGAAAGGCTGAGAAAAATTATTTCGCATTCGGACCGAAGAGCCGAGTTTCGGCCTTATAAACTTCGGACATTATTTCAGACAAGTCCGAATGGCTGAAGTGTGAGTTCGGACTCGGCCCTTTCGGACTTTTGACTCTTTCGGACAGGAGTCTCCCCCAATTAGTCCGAAAGAGCGAGGGTTTACTGTACTACAAAATACACCACTAGGACGCTACAAAAAAATAAATACATAATTGATAATTTGTTTGTTTGTCCGTTTTTTAACTTGGTGGAAATTTGAGACCATTAGCTGCTCATTTTTCGCTAACTAATGGAAAAATAAGAAACAATGTCTTTGCATCAAGTGTGTTGAGACTTTGGTTAATTCTTTGTTTGCTGTGTTTAGCATGAATTTCAGTGAAGTTGTCAAGTTTCACAGACAACACACAGATGTGAGATTCTATATGAGATAGATCAATTGCCTCTATCCAACACAACTCCCTACTCCCCTTATCCAACACAACTCCCTACTCCCCTTATCCAACACAACTCCCTACTCCCTCTATCCTCAACTCCCTACTCTCTATATCCAACACAACTCCCTACTCCCTTTATCCAACACAACTCCCTACTCCCTTTATCCAATACAACTCCCTACTCCCTTTATCCAATACAACTCCCTACTCCCTCTATCCAACATCAGCCACAGTGATGACTTGGTGGGGCAGTGCTGTGACGGGACTTTATTGTACTACAGTACACTCCAACTACTGAAAGGCAACCCCGTCTGAGCCGTTACAATGCATGTAATGGAAAAATGACGCTAAACCATTATATGTATGTATGTATTCCCTCTACCTAACATAACTCCCTAATCCCTCTTACACAACTCCCTCTACCCCCCCCACCCTCTCTCATATCTCCTGGACCGAGTACCTGCGGGTATAGTTAACTTCCACCAGCCTGAGGGAGTTGAGTATGGTTGACAGCGACTGTATACACACCAGGAGGGTCTGTTGTGTCAGGCTGGTGGTGGCCATGTGGACACTACTACCTACTACCTTTATCCTACAACACTACCTACCTACTCCCTTTATCCTACAAGACTCCCTACTCCCTCATAACTCCCTACTCCCTCTACCCCCACTCCTCCCCCCACCCTCTCTCATATCTCCTGGACCGAGTACCTGCGGGTGTAGTTAACTTCTACGAGCCTGAAGGAGTTGAGTATGGCTGACAGCGGCTGCACACACACCAGGAGGGTCTGTGTCAGGCTGGTGGCGGCTACGTGGACACTACCCAGGAGGGGCTTCACCACACCCCCCACCAGGGGACGCACCAGGAACTCCACCGTCAGAGTCAGCGGGTCCACTAAGAGGGGGCGCAGGATGCCTTGAAGTAGAAACCTGGGGGGAAAAAAAGGAAAGTGGGGATTGGGCCTGAGTATATATATAGATAGATAGATAGATAGATAGATAGATATACTGTATAGTACTGTATTGTTAATTCATACAGAATTTAGTAAAATTTACCAGAACGTCCCGGACTTCCCAAATTGACTAATTCCTTGAACGTGACGATAGTGCGTTGTTATAATTATGTGTGATTAGTTTGCTTGGGATCCAGATTAACTTGCTCATGTAGTAATGTATGTGGTGGTTTGTGTTCTTTTATTTTATAATTTAATTTGATTAAAGCGTTATTTCCACATAGCGATTTTAATAAGTTCTTTTGCCTATATAATTGTGTCGTCCCAGTTATGGCTTGTTTATTTTATAATGTAAAACTTGCAAAATAAACAAACCAAAACAGGGACGACACAATATAAAGGCAAAAGAACTTATCAAAATCGCTAGTTGGAAATAACGCTTTAATCAAATGTAATTATGAAATAAAGAACACAATCCATCACATAGGGTGTACATCACTACATGAGCAAGTTAATCTGTCCAATTATTGATCAAAATATACTTGGTGCCGAGACATCACTTATTTGGCCGACTCTCACCTCAAGAAGTGGTGTATGAAGAGCGCCAGGCAGGTGAATGGGAAGGTGATGACAGCAAAGCTCTCCCCCAGGGCGCGGTTCACTGCCGACACGGAGCTCTTGCCGAAGCTCTCCCCCGACACCCCTCCTCCGCTCGTCAGGATCAGGGGCGGGGTGCTGGAACGTAAAACAGTCGCACTAAAAATAATGTATGCCCCAAATCACAATATCACTAAAGACTGGAAAGTAGGACAGTCCCACTCAACAACCATGTCCCTATACAGTAGTCTATTCCCTGTAAGTAGGCGAGAAATCATGACCTCTAACCTCTGTAACTCAAAAACGACTAGAGTAATCGAGCTAATATTTCTACCATCTGGGAAGAGTCAGTCAAGGAATAGATGTGGAAATTTACAGCTAATTTGCTCTAGCCCCTTTTGAGTTACATAGGATAGAGGTCATCATTTCTCGCCTACATACAGCGAATATACTATAGCATCAATATCACTACTGTACAATCGGGGTTGTTGTTGTTGTTGTTGTTGTTGTTGTTGTTGTTCCCCAAGCTGCCTGGCCGAACAGCCCCAAGCAATTCCAAGGCCATAACCGAGTGCCCCCACAGATCCCTCCCCGCCGACCACAATAAAGCCTGGGTGACCGAAGCCACTCCATGGCGGGGAGCTGAGGAGGGTGCGGAAACGCCCGGGAAACCAAAGCCCCACCCAGGGCCCTGTGCCCCTCAGCAATTATGAAGAGAAAGTTGAGGGGCAAGGGAAAAATGTGACGCTTTGGCTTCCAATCTTTACAATCGGGGTTATTAAGTGTTGTCATAGAGTCCAGTTGTTTTCGCTCTAAAAGTGTTATTGGTATCTTAATAGTTACTGGGAAAAGTGCTTATCCCTCAGAGTATTAGTCAGTGTCCGAAACATTGTGAAATATCTGACAACACTAATTAACCTCGACTGTACATACATACATACTATACATACATATTATACAGTACATACATACTATACATACATATTATACAGTACATACATACTATACATACATATTATACAGTACATACATACTATACATACATATTATACAGTACTCTGGCACATACTCCAATTTTCTTTTTTATTGGGGGTGGCCGACCCGAGACAGAGCACGGACAGGGAAAAAAAAAAAAAAAAAACGCACACATCTAGGTCGTCCAGGAGAAATATCCATTACATAGCCATGAAAAACATGGAACAACCTTTCAACCGATACCGATAATGATACTCTATTCTATATACCGGTACTATATACTCAGGCCCAATCCACAATTTTCCTATATTTTTGTTCTTTCTTTTTTTTTGGGGGGGGGGGGTGCGACTCAAGACAGAGCCAGAATAGGGACAACACAACAGAATACAACCGATACTTATATACCTACCAAAAAAAAAAAAAAAAAAAAAAAAAGAAAAAAGTGTGGAATGGGCCTGAGTAAATCTATCTATCTATCTACAACTATATACTCAGGCCCAATCCCCATTTTCCTTTTTTATGGGGGGGGGGGAACTCAAGACAAGAGCCAGAATAGGGACAACACAAAACACAACAGAAAACAATGAACACACAAAAACAAAATACAAATTCACACACATCAGTAAATACATACAAAAATACCTACCAATCTCCGCTACCCTGGCTCCTACGTCCGCCAGAGTTGCGCTTCAAATGCTCCTCGTATTCCTTCATCATCATCTGTTCCTCGCTGAGCCTGGAGCCCGGGTGCGTCTGGAGGGAAGGTAGGCTGGCGGGGATGGAGTTCACACGAGCCTCAATATTATCACATGGTTCCGTTATTGACTCGTCTAGAATAAGGAAGGGAAGATATTGCTATGCTGACATACACAAACTAATTCGCTAATTAACACCATCACGCACAGGACGCGATTTGCGCCCTTTTTGGGATACTCAAAAGCCTTTGTGACCATCACGGGTGTTTAGAAACCTTTAGTTTAGTTACTTCAACCTCTGCAGTTGTTTTTGAGTGAGCTGTGGGCAGAAAACACATTTTGGAGAGATAATTATGAGATTGAGAGAACTATTTCTGAATGCTAAACGGCAACCCCCCCCCCCACCCCCCCCGAGTCCACAGGATAGCGAGAGGGCTAAATACTAATAATATACAGTATTGAATATACACTTGACATTGCCATTCTTCATGTAACATACTGGTATAGATATCAGTTCAAAATACATTACTGTATACAGTATACAGTACCTACTAGATGACACAGAGAAAGGATTAGGGTATACAGTACATCAATAACATATTACCAATGAGCAAGAAGGTAGCACACTGACAGCAATACGAGAACCATTGATGTACAGGAACAATGAAACAGGGTGTCAAAAGAAAGCCGAGTCCATGATCTTTAGTCTATATTATTGTATATGTAAAGATAAAATTTAGGTTTACAGTTCAAATTATGTCTTTGGAAGTGATAAAAATGCCAAAAAAATGCTATTTCAAGGTTATATTATTGCATTCCTTCCCATATTCATTCAAGTCTTCAAACAAAATTGTTTCGGTTTGACACCCTGCAAAGAAACACAAATCTATCGGGCCTCATAAAGTCCTATACATGTGAGACTCATAATTAAACAAATACAAAGAAGAAACACAATTATTTAAATATCTAAGTCTTTTACTAATGACATCTCTGAATCTAAAAATACAGTACACTATATGTCCTTGTTTCTTATAGTGGAAAAAGTTTATCATCAAGCATACCGGTACCTTGTTTCAACAAGGGTTAAATTCAAACATATATGTAAGTTACATATGCAACACTACCTGTATCGATATTCATGAACAACTATGCAAGAAAACTACAACCAAGTATAGAATAGTAAAGCAGAGATAAGCTACTAAAGGTCACATGAGCAATTATTCTGTCAATTTTTACGAGCAATAGAAGTCTGGCACGGGCCACGGACAATGCCACAGGCTTTGGCATGGTCAATAGCGCACCTAACTGCTGATCGAAAGGTCTGCAGTTTGATCCCATACTGTGTCATGCCATTGGTAGACAGCAAGAGTTTGGGCAACTCGGACTAGCGATTCGTGGAGAATGTCCAGTTAAGTCCCTGTAACAAGAAAACGCCCTAGCCCTATTAATCAAGGGAGTGCACGACGTTAAAAACTGCATCATCGAAAATTGCCGGAAAAAGCGCTCATGTGAAACCGGCTGTACGAAAGGATGAATTAGCTAGATCTCTACTACATCTGGCATATACCATTTATCTCATGCAGGTACGGTTGGCCAAATAAGTAGTCTCTGCTGTATAGCGATTTTGATAATTTAATTTGACTTTATATTGTCCTTGTCCCAATTTTGGTTTGTTTAGTTTGCAAGTTTTACATTTTAATTACGTTTTGCTCACTGTGTGCTGTATTAATGTCTGTCAGATGTTGAATAAGGTGTGTAAAGATTGGAACAAGCTTGTATATCTAACTCGAAATGATGAATTAATGCTTAGATAGTTATGATACCAATTATTGATGGAAATATACTTGGTGCCACAACATCACTTGTTTGGCCAACTGTACACTAAGATGTCAGTAAAACATTTAACATATTAATTATACAAACTGTTGTTAGTATAACCGCAGGCAGTATAGACATTAGAAACATAGGTGCTTTAACCCATTCCGTACCGGTGACGTTCTTTTCATTATATTCTGGCAACTATTGGACGTTTGTACAGTATTCATCTTAGGAGGGACGTCTACTCATCAAAAGGCTACAGACTATCTTAAATATTTCTTTCAACTACAAAGTATCCTTCCTAAACTTCATAAAATCGTCTAAATGTTGCTGAAATCTAATGAAAAATACGTCACTGGTACAGTAAGGGTTATGTTCATTACCTCAGCCCTCACGCCTTATATTTGACCGTGTGCCAAACCATATTGCACTCTCCGACAAACTAAAAGTGCCAACTGTGGTGCTCGCTTGTCTTAGAACACCGGGGGGTACACTGGACATGTGCATTTCAAGTGGGAGAAATAGAAAACATGTCAAGAATCAATTACATAAAACATTGACTATAAGTGTTCAATGAGTTGTCTAGTGCTATACAGTGGGGGACAGGAAAACATTGTATGCTGCTCTTTCCCTTACACCCAAGAGTAATCAGTTTCCATCCAGTGAGTCCAAATATATAAATTTAAGTCATCAAAATATCACTCATTTCTATATTCATTAATGTTACAGACATATTACTCTCAAATTCTATTCAGTACATTGCCTAATATACAAAGTGTATATGATGAATAAAACAGAATATATTATGCCTACAGAGACATTTGGCAAGGATCCAAATCTTTTTGGATCCTTGCCAAATGTCAGAGGTAGCCCTTGACAGGGCCGCCTGAAAAGCAGCCATTTAGGACGTGAGACTGTAACCACATTTTCTGTGGACAAAACGGTCTTTAAACTTGTAAATATACACACACACTTGACCCTCACCTTCAAAAGCTCCATTATCCACTCCTTCCAGCTTCTTATTCTTGAAATTGATCCCCGGTAGCTTTCTCTTGGGTCTACTGGCGGCTCTGTCCTTGATCTCGGTGTCTGGCTCGGGCATCCTCACTGTGGTGGCTTCCTTATGTCTGTTGTTCCCCCGGGGCTTCACCGTGGAGTACAGGGGGTCTTCAGAGTCGCTCTCGTGTTCTCTTGGGCCGCCGCCGTTCACTGGTTTTTTAACTGATGGGAAACAATAACAATTAAAAGTTCTCAAATAAGAAATGTAAAACGGTATCTGCCATGGTAATACAAAATTAATGCTTAAACTTTCTTCTCTCTTTCTCTCTCTCAATACTATATACTACAGTCCAGTATATTGTGACATTATACAGGTAGGAAATTATGTTCATGGCCACCCCTTCTCGGGAATTACAGCATCAGGCAAAATATAAACCGCTTCATCCACAGAGAGCATGGTTTCAGTCTCTTTACTATAGTACACTACAATAAAGACTTGCCACAACGGTTCCCGGACATTTCAACCAGTAGCTCTCAACCAGTGCCAAATTAACCAAGACCAACCAAACCAGTGCCAAAATATAGTACTAACCTAACCTAACTGTATTGGTTGAGTTGGTACTGGTTGAGAGCTACTGGTTGAAATGGTTTACTGGTTGAGTTATCCGGTCACCTGCCACAACATATCTCCATCATGTCGTCACTTACCTTGACTGTCCTCCTGTGGATCGAAGGTAACGTGTTTGGGAGGAGACGTGGTGGTGGTGGTGTGTTGATGGGGGTCGTAAGTCCTCCCCTTCCTTCCCTTACCAGGCTTCACCGATGGCTCAGCTCTCACAGGGCTTACAACCTCGGGTCTGAAGTCAAAAGTAATTTACAGTACAGTACAGGTCTCCCTCGATTTACAATAAGGTTACATTCCTGAAACCCTGATCTTAAATAGAAAAAGCGTATAGCAAACCCTATAATTAATGGGATAAATGGGGATGCATTCTCGGATCAGCCAAAACCCTTATACAAACACCTAAAAACCTATAATAATATCGTAAATCGGGGCATCGGATAGTGAGGGAGACTTGTATAGTACAGTAGATATAAATAAAAAGTTTGCTACCATACTTACTTGAAATCATAAGGAGGGTTGTCTTTGGGTTGAGCGTTATTCATGTGAGGATCCACAAAAGTCATGGATTTTAGTTTATGAGGTGCGGTTACTTGCTGATCTGAAAAAATATATAAACATAATAAATAAATATAGACGGAGAAGTAAACAAATTGTGCCATCTTTCAATATTGCTAAACAGTGGAAATAGATGTTACACGCATAATACAGTATAAATTACTGGTACAGTACTTTTATATCTATACATGATTATTTTAAACGACACTACTGCAGCGTTATGAGAAACAATTTATTGGGGAAAATAGGCAGCAATAGATTCGCCATATTTTTCTCCATATACCGTAGACCGCATGGAGGATTTTCGTTATCGACAAATTGAAAAAATACCCACTTCACAGACAAATACACCAAAAATCTAAGTCAAAGATGTCTAACAGCGGAGGTGTGGCACCCATAATACTAGGATAGGTTAGGTAAGGTTGTTAGGTTAGGCTAATGTCCTTTCAAAGGGGTATAGTAAACACTAGGATAGCCTATACCCGGTCAGAGGTAAGTCCTGCTGTAGTCTCCTTGAATGCTAACCTATCTATCTATCTATATACGGTACTCAGGCACATACCCCATTTTTTTTATCCTTATTATTATTTATTTTTTTAGCTGAGGGCGGCCGACTCAAGACAGAGCCCGAACAGGAAAACAAAAATATAAATTCACATACAGTATACAGTACTGTACTTAAGTAATAGCCTTAAAAGGGCCCTGGCCCAGTGGGCTAGTATAAAATAAACACATCTACAACAATAACATTAAGTAATAGGTAAATATTTACCTATTTTCCCGTTAAAATATCCTCATGTAACCTATTAAGAACTGGTCAGGGGACTGGTTAGAACTTGTAGGATGTTTAATTGAAGTGAGGAAATCAGTATTTACTGAGAAATAAAAGTCTTAAAATGCGCTATGTTTTACGGGAGGGTCTGTACGCCGCCACATACGCGCGGCCCCGCCCACTGCCCAAAATGTACAAATATTATATTAGATTAGATTAACCTAACCTAACCTAATCCTAATATAATATAATATAATATAATATAATATAATATAATATAATATAATATAATATGATAATATAATATAGATATAATATAAAAATATAATATAATACAAAATATAATAATATAATATACTATTAATATAATATAATATAATTAATATAATATTATAATATAAATAATATAATATATATAATAATATATAATATAATATAATAATATAATATAATATAATATAATATAACATAACATAACATTACCTGGGAAAGAGAGGGCAGGGACCCTGGGTGACCCATAGCGCATTTTAAGACTGTTATTTCTCAGTAAATACTGATTTCCGCACTTCAATTAAACATCCTACAAGTTCTAACCAGTCCCCTGAACAGGTTTTAATAGGTTACTTGAGGATATTTTTACGGGACCATAGGTAAATATTTATCAAGTAATATACAGTACTAACAAGGCATACAATTAAAAAACAAATGACTTACTATGAGTTGGTCTATCTATGGTATAATTCTGGCCTGGTTGTCTGACTGATGGTGGTGGTGGACCAATTTCCGACATACTGTCCCAGTCCGAACCAGAATCTTCCTCATGCTTCGTTGTCCTTCTGCTCATTATCGTACCGTGTCTTCACCTCGCGTCAACACCTCTACTGTATTACAGTAGGCTACTCAGTTTGCTGCTATAGCTGCCTGTAAATAGAAAAAAAAACAAAAAATATTTGTTACTTATGGATATCCATTAAATCATAATGTAAAACTTGCAAAAACAAAACAAAACAGGGATGACACAATATTAAGGCAAAAGAACTTATCAAATTAACTATGGTATAATTAACTAAAATTTTAAAATATTTATTAGGCTTCTATCTATCTATCTATTGCCGGACGCCTTACTCCTCTTTACGAGGGTGGCCACACACAAAACGCCCCCAAGCAGACCTAACCCCTGTGAGAAGGACAATCTGTGCCAGGTTACTGAAGGACTTACAGGATTGACCACTCAACTTAGGGTCCGTCTAACTCCGAGGCCTTCTATGTATATTTTTAGCACTATTTTTCTACAGTGGTGCGCGGCTAGTCCATCCACTAACCTGCTTCACCCTTAGGTGAGCAGTACGGATTTGTATAAAGTTTACTCCCCTAGACAGGTTGCCGACCAAGGCTGACGAGTCCCATCCACCCGGATTTGTATAAGGTTGTCTCCCCTAGATGGGTTGCCGACCAAGGCTAACGAGTCCCATCCACCCGGATTTATTAGGCTTAAGCTACTAATATTTTGCTGCTTGCACTAGCCACAGGAACTTGTTATTGTCAAATTATGTCAAATTACAAGTACTGTATGGCTTATTTTTGCTTTATTACCGGTATTATACTTAACACCACATTTGCCCTGATCTCCATAGCTCTCTCCACTAGTGTGTGTGGGGTCCCACTGGGGTGGGGGGGGGGGGTATTTTTAGATTGTTAGTCCTGTTGGACAATGGAACTGGGAGTAAATGCGGCCCAAAGGCCATCCCCTCACAAGCACCAAGAAGCATCAAGCTGCTCAAGCATCATCCAGCTTCTCTAACAAGGGCCCCAGGATATTCAACAGTCTACCAAAACCGTTGCGAGACATCACCAACTGTCCTACAAGTAAGTTTAAGTGGAGACTAGACAAGTTCCTGGAAACGTTGCCGGATAAACCTCCGGTGCAGGGCTACACGGAGCAGAGTAGAGGGGCGTCGAACTCCATACCCGACCAGGAGCATCTCCAGAGGAGGGACGCAGGATACGGGACGCGGGAGTAGAGGAAGACCACCACGACTGTGAGGCAACAACTTCTAAATTAAAATAAGGTTCAATGGGTAGATACTCATTTCTGATGGTCCTTAGTACTGTATATAAATCCAGTCTATCAAAAAAAAAACACAGATTAAAATAAAATAGCCGAAACAACCATCAGTTATAAACTTAAATTTGACCTAAATAGGCAACAGGATACTGGCAGGGATGGATGTAGTTTTCGGGCGTACGGTCGTCATGTTTACATAGGGCGATCGCCGCTGTAACTTCGCGCAATTTTGACGGCGATTTTTTTTTTTTGGTTATTTGCCCCCCTTTTTTTTTTTTTTTTTTTTTTTCCAACTACTTCCTCTCGGGCATAGGCTGATAGCCTTTACACTCTACCGCTGAACACGGTGAGGCCCGTGAGGTCTTGTTCCAGTCTAGGGAGTGACACATGCGAAGCACCCACTCACGGCTCGAACCCAACTCCATCTCTGAAGCTGCTTCGCCCCTGCGCTTCACAGTCTCACTCCCCAGGCTCGGACCCTCACTCTCAAAACGCCACCTATTGAGCAATTAACTCACTAGGCATTGCCCCCCGGTAGCATATTTTGAATATGGGAATATTCATACAGTGCTATTTAATCAGGGAACAATGAGGGTATTTTGTTTTGGCATTTCGGTGTGCTGTGGTAATGCACTAAAACTAGGTACAACACTAATTCCATCCCAATAATATCTTCCCATTGACATATTGGGATTCGAACCCGGGTCCATTGGATTACAAAGGAGTACAAAGGAAATCAAGCAACAACAGGTCTAGTGACCCTTCTAGGTTGCTTGTCCTCCAAAACACTGAGGATCAAGTGTCCAAACAGTGGTTTAGAGTGGGTAAGGGAACATTGGAAAGGGAACTACTGCCCTGCCACTAACGTGGCAGGACTAGGAAGTTAGTAGGGGACATATGGGTTAGTAACTGAGGGGAGGATAAAGTTATTCATTTACAAACGCAGTCAGTCGCGGGTTTGATGCGAGATATTTGTCTAGGCGGAATTTAAATGAATCAACGGTGCTGCAGTCTATAACGTCTCGGGGAAGCCCATTCCACAAGTTGACAACTCGATTGAAGAAGAAATTCTTAGATTCGTGCGAGTTAAAAGATTTACCAATAATTTTGCAACCGTTTCCCCGCGTGTAATTAGATTGGTCGATAGTGAAGTACTTACTACAGTTCATATTGTCGATGCCTTTGATGATTTTGAACACTTGAATTAAGTCGCCTCTTAATCTGCGCTGGGTTAAAGGAAATAGATTTAATTCTCTAAGACGCTCTTCGTATGGTTTGTTCTTTAGGCTAGGTATCATTTTGGTAACTCTACGTTGAACTCGTTCTAGCTTGTTTATATCTTTTTGGTAATAAGGGCACCAGGATTGAACGCAGTATTCCAGAAGAGGGCGGACTAAGGAATTGTAAAGGGTTAGGATAACTTCTTTGGATTTATGCTCAAATGACCTGCCTATAAAGCCAATTATTTTGTTTGCCTTCTCAACAACTTCTGAACATTGTTGACTCGGTTTTAGGTTACTCGATATTGTTACTCCCAGATCAGTTTCTCTGTTTACATTCTTAAGCTGAGTGCCATTCATCGAATAGTTTGCTTTCTCATTTAGGTATCCGACATGTAGTACTTTACATTTATCCGCATTGAAACTCATTTGCCAAATTTGGGCCCAACATGACAATTTATCTAGATTGTGTTGCATATCGTCAACTTGTTCTTTTGAGAGTACGCTATTTGCAATTTTTGTATCGTCAGCAAATTTTGAGATTGTGCAGGTGAGACCCTCATCTATGTCGTTGATGTAAATTAGAAAGAGAATTGGTCCTAGTACCGATCCCTGGGGTACCCCGCTACTTACATTGGTCCATTTAGATGCCTTACCGTTTATGACTACCCTTTGCTTTCTGTTGCTGAGCCAATTTTCTATCCATTTCAACACACCATCTTGTATTCCATGCGCTTTTAGTTTTAGCAGTAAACGTTTGTGGGGAACTTTGTCAAAGGCCTTTTGAAAATCAAGGTATATAATATCTACAGCTTTACTCTCATCGTAGAGGTTGAGGATATCGTGGAAGAAGTCTAAGAGGTTTGTTAAACAGGAACGTTTTTTACGAAAGCCGTGTTGAGTATCTTTAAGTATGTTATTTTCCTCCAAGTGATTTACGAGTCTGTCTCGTATGACCGTTTCTAGCATTTTACATACAACTGAGGTTAAGCTAATTGGACGATAGTTACTCGGTAGGGATTTGCTGCCTTTTTTGCCAGTCCAGTGGCAAGACCACTCTGCCACACCTCCCCTGCTGTCAATATATATCTATCTATTGCCTGACGCCGTGATCCCCGAAGGGGTGGCCACGAACGAACCGCCCCCATGCACCTCTGTCCCCAGTCAGTCGATGCCCCTCCCCCCAACCAGCACCGCCTTCGTTCATGTACTTCCTCACTCCATCCTTCCACCTCTCATTCGGTCTACCTCTCCCTCTGTCCCTCCACCTCGCTCTCGTACACCCTCTTAGTCATTCTCTCGCTTTCCATACGTTCCATATGGCCGAACCATCTCAAGTTGTTCCTTTTCACACTTTCCAGCACATCTACCTCCACACCACACCTCCTTCTTACTTCCTCATTAGTCTGTCTATCCCTCCATGTAACTCCGCACGCACTCCTTAAGTAATTAATTTCCACTGCTCTCACTCTTGGTCTGAGTCTCTCAATCAACGTCCATGCTTCGCTTCCGTAAGTCAGTGTCGGGATTACCACACTGTCATGCAAGGACTTCTTCACTTCCATACTGACCACCCTATTTCTTGTTACAGCTTTTAGCGTTCCTACAACCCTCTTCCCCCGTTGTACCCTCTCCCGCACTTCTTCATCCATAGTCCCATCTTTACTCAACACACTGCCCAGATACTTAAAAGAGTTGACGATCTCCATAGCCTGACCGTTCAGCTTCACCTCACACTCTGTGACTTCACCCCTTTCGAAGACCATAACCTTGCTCTTCCCCGCATTTACCTTCAAATTCCGTTTTTCGCACACTGTTCCAAACTCATTTACCAGACCCTGCAACTCCCATTCATTATCACTCATCAGAACTGTATCATCCACAAACAGCACTATAGGTAGCTTCCACTCAATTCCCTCCTTTTTCAGCGATACACCAACATCCACTGCTCTTGCCTCTTGATAGTATTTCTTTCATGACTCCATCCATATATACAGTAAACAACCACGGGAACATCACACACCCCTGTTTCAAACCAACATTCAGGTCAAAGAACTCGCTCTGCTCACTCTCCACACGTACTGCCGCCTTTGCACCCTCATACATGCTCTTCACTGCTTTCAGCAACTTGCCCTCTACTCCGTATATTCTAAGTACTTTCCACAAACCTTCTCTATCCACTCTGTCATAGGCCAGTGCATAAAGGCAACATACACCTTTTGTTTCTTCTCCAGATATTTCTCCATAACACAATTCAGGGTAAAAATCTGATCTACACATCCTCTTCCCTTCCTAAAACCTCCCTGCTCGTCGCCTATCCATTTCTCCGTTCTCACTCTCACTCTCTCAATCACCACCCTACTGTATACCTTCCCTACTACGCTTAGAAGACATATTCCTCGGTGGTTACCACACACTCCTCTTTCCCCTTTGCCCTTATATAGGGGGACTATTATGCCAGTCTTCCAGTCATCGGGTGCACTCCCCTTCTCCTATCTAGTTTGCACATTTTCCATACCCATTCTATCACTATCTCACCACCATACCTCAACATTTCCCCACACACTCCATCTGCTCCTGGTGCTTTCCCCAACTTCACTCTTTTCATGGCTTCCCACACTTCTGACCTCCTGATCCCCACCTCCTCCTCCACTACTTCTCTTCTTCTCCCTCCCATACCATATCCAGCTTTGTTTGCTGGCTCTTCATTCCTTACATTCCTTACAATATACAGTATATGACGATGACAATATGTCATGGGGGGTTGAGGGGGGCAAAGCCCCCCCTCAACATATTACTGTATCCAATGGCATTACAAAGTCGGGAACGTGATAGCAAACGTCCGACGTCACTGCCACCGCCACCGTCATGTTTACATTTGTTGATCGCCATAGTTAAGTTCGCGTCTATTTTGCCGGTGATTTTTTTCGGTTATTTGCCCCCTTCTGGCAATACATATGATGATGACAATATGTGAATGCCCCCTCAACATATTATTGCATCGAAAGGCAGTCAAAATAGACGGGAACATGATGGCAAGCGTCCACTAAAGCTCCGCATAGTGTAAACAATGGTAGCGGTATGCCCGCACTTAACATTCTTGCCTACTGGCATACTGCGGATATACCGGTACTGGTTTTCCCCTCAACCCATTATTGTATCCCACGGCCGGTAACAAAACAATTTACCTAACACCTGGTCGTGGGATACAATAATGGGTTGAGGCCTTGAGGGGGTCTTCGTTTCCCTCAACCTCACCTCCCACGACTTCTTGTCATCATCGTATATATTACCAGCAGGGGCAAATAACAGCAGTCAAATTAGGCACAAATGTGCACACGAGCGTGCGACTATGTAAACAAAGCGGAGTACCGGTACGGACGGTACTAGTAATATAATAGGCCTATAGGGCCAATGGGTAAATACTCATTTCAGCTCCTCTTCAGTAGGCTACAGTATAAGACAATACGATAATATTCAAGACCTCTTTCGCCGCCCTATCTATCTATCTATATGCTCAGGCCCAATCCTTATTTTGGGGGTAGCCAAAGTGATAATAGGGTACCGGTATTACGCTCAGAGTGACTTCCCGGTCCCGCCTTGGCGGTCGACTTAAAATGACTAAGCTTATAACCAGTTGTTGGTAAATTTTTTGGTAAAAGTTTATTACCAACGATTTAAGAGTTTTTCAGGTAATTTGTTGTTGTTTTTTATTTTTTATTTGATATATGTACAGTGTTGTTTATTACCGAGGACCGTCGCATTTTAGTATTTTCAACATTAGCCTAACTACATCTCTTCACATAGAACTGCACTGGCTGCCAGTAAGAGCAAGAATAGAATTTAAGTTGTGTTTGGTGACTTTTAAGGTTCTCACATTTGGTGAGCCTGGGTACCTTGCGGAGCTGCTCAGGCACCCACCGGCACACCATGGTGTAGTTGTGCGTCATGACAATGACCCTTTTCGTCTTGATGAACCAAGGGCTTTCCAGCAGTCTTCTTTCTTTGAGAGGTCATTCTCCTACATGGCTCCGAGGTTGTATAACAGGTTGCCGCTGTCCATGAGACAACTGAGTTCTGTTGAAAATGCTTCAAGAGACAACTTAAGACTTTTCTCTTTGAGAGAAGCTATGATCTTGAGAGAGGTGTCATGACAGATGGCTATAGAGTTTAGGCTATTTTGCCACTGCTAGTGATTGTTAAATGTGTGTTGTATATAAGCCTTCTTTTGATGCATTGATTTTGTTCTTTTTTCTTTCTCTTTCCGAGCGCTAGTGAATTCTTCGGAAAAATTGGCGCTTATGAGAAATAAGTAACATGCTGCTTATTATTATTATTAACCTAACCTAACTTAACCTAACCTAACCGAAAACTAACCTGTCTCTGCGACGGTCTAAACCCAGCTCACGTTCCCTGTTTATGGGTGCGCGACGGTCTAAACCCAGCTCACGTTCCCTGGTTATGGGTTCGCGACGGTCTAAACCCAGCTCACGTTCCCTATGTTATGGGTGAACAATCCAACAGTTTCTCGGAATTCACTTATAGTGATTTTGCGACGGTAATAACATGTACACCAACAAAGTATCGTTCATGAAAGTGATAAAACACTGATCATCATCGATGAGGCCCGTAACTGGTTGGTCATAAACTAATACCCATTTTTTGATCAAGACTTGCGTTATAGGCCGTGGGATACAGGATACGGGTTGAGGGAGGGCTCTGCCCCCCCACACCCCTCACCCCCCACCCCCGTGAATTATAATAATCGTCATATATATGTGGCCAGCAGGGGGCAAGTAAAACAGCTGGCCGTAACCTCGAGCGTCCAGGGTAAACAAACCGCGACGGTCCGAAGCGACGACGGACTCCCGCCGCCGATTTTCGGCACAAATTCGCCGTTTTATTCTCGTCGAAAACCACATTTAAAAAGTTATTATATCGTTTTCAATACTAGGCTAGGCCTATTACCGGACCAGAAAAAGGTGTAGGCCTAGCTTGGTGTTGGATGCGTGGAAACTGAAAAAATTAGGCCTAGGCCTAGGCCTATGTATTAAATCCTTGGTGGTACCGGTCAAATAGGTGTCCAGTAACTAAAATCGTATCCTACCCTTTCTCTTCATAGGCCTAATTGCTGAGGGGCACAGGGCCCTGGGTGGGGCTTTAGTTTCCCGGGCGTTTCCGCACCCTCCTCAGCTCCCCGCCATGGAGTGGCTTCGGTCACCCGGGCTCTATTGTGGGTCAATAGGCAGGGAGGGTTCTGTGGCCTGTGGGGGTGCTCAGTTATGGCCTTGGCCTTGCTCGGGACCTTGGGGCTGTTCGGGCAGACAGCTTGGGGAACAACAAGTTCAACAACCCATCGTGTATCCAATTTACCCAACAATTTCCCTTACCTACTGTAAAAGCGTGATTCACCCAATAAATGGCGCCAACTTAGCCATCCCCATTCCCCAGAGCCCCCAAAAGCAGCCACAGATCGCCCCTTCTTCTTCTTCTTGATATTTATATGTGCAGTTTGCTCGGAGTATTTCAGATCTCCAGATTAGGCCTAGCCTACTGCACTGTTGCACAGGCATAGCCTAGAGTTGCTTGCTGAGGGGAAGGGAAGTTTGTTAGTTGAAAGGGATCTAGGCCTACAGATAGGATGTCTAAATAGTGAGTACAGGTATTGTACCCTACATAGTTTTAACTATAGCCTAGGTCAAGGTAACTAAGGACTGGGAAGTGGGTAAGTAAATAGGTAAGATGATTGGTTATTAAGGTCTTATAGGAGGTAAGTCGTTAGGCTATGTGACTAGGCCTAGCCTATGTCTCGTCGAGTTGAGTCAGGTTCGGGTTTTGTAGGGTTGGCAGAGGTCTAGTATAGCACAGCACAGCACAGTACAGTACAGCAACGGTATGGGTGCCATGGGTGGTACTGTACTGTACATCTGATGTATTGGTTAGGACTTGGGTGGGTTTTCTGTTCAGAGTTCAGTTGGAATTCGGGAAGTTTAGCCTTAACGTCGGTACTTCCCTAAGAGGTTTTGTTATTTTTCTTTTTGTGTTGTGTTGAGAAGACCAAACTGAAAACAATCAAGTAAGAAGACATAGGGGAGCAAGCGCAGAAGTTCCCATGTTAGAAGACAACCTACAAGAAGACCAACATAGAAGACCAAACTGTGAAAACATACCAAGAAAGAAAAGTACATAGGGGAGACCATAATAAAGGTGTTGTCCCCGACTTCATCGACTTCGTTGGAGTTGTTTTGTCGTTGATGTTATTAGAAAAAACTTAGAAATAGTAAAGATCCCTGGACTGCAGAAATTCGAAAGTATGTAGGGAATTTGAAGTTTGGAGAAACAAATTTAGCAAATATTAAGAAGGACGACATTAGAAAAAGAGTTCTGGACTGGGATTCGGGAAGATGGCGAGAGGAGTTGGCAGAGAAGAGTAGCCTAGAAGTGTATAGGAGTTATAAAAAGGAGATTAAGAGCGAGGAAGATATTTATGACAACACACAGGCATCTATAATATTTTACAGATGTAGGACAAATAACTGAAATCTAAAAGATAGAAATAGGCATGTGGGAGGAGAGACCCAATGCGATCTGTGTAAGGAAGGAACAGAAGACCTAAAACATTTTCTACTACACTGTTCATTTTATAAAGCATGCAGAATAAATGATCCAGGGTTCCAACAGCCTTATATTGAAAATGAAAACCAAGTAATCGGACATCTTTTATTTAACAAAGAAATAAGCGATAGAGTGAAACAGACAATCTATCAAATGTGGAGAGTACGAGAGAATTTTTTTAAAGAACTGAAATAAGAAGACTGAAGAGAGAAGAAACAAGAATGAAGGAAGAGAGAAGAAAGAAGATTTCAGAAAAAGGGATGAAAAATGAGGTATATTTATTTTTAGACAAATGAGCACGTCACAAAAAGTCACAAAAAGAAAAATAACAAAACCTCTTAGGGAAGTGCCGACGTTAAGGCTAAACTTCCCGAATTCCAACTGAACTGAACTAGATGTCTGAGGTTTTATTTGTGGCTCTTATGTATGTTCCTAGAGCTGAGGCAATTACATGTTTGCCTTGTTGGTCAATATCTCCTCCTCCTAGGATATGTTGTAGATTGAAGGTCCCTCCGTGTTGTGCCACTGTTCTTCTCTCTACTCATTAGCTCACACAATCAACTTCTACAAGTTCTACGTGTTTGGTTGTGTGAAGGCAGAAACTAGCGACAGGATTACCAAGTGTAGCTAGGTTAGTCTCTAGATTCAAGCAAGCTAGTCAAAAAATACAATACTGTATATCGCTAGGAAAATGGCAAAATCTCTAAAACTTCGCTTACAAATGGCATAGGTATCTAGGATATAGCTAGAATCTATCATCTAGAGGCCAATTTTTACATCTAGCTAGATGAATTCGAACGATATTCTGTATATTATAGCCATTTTAGATATATATTGTAGAGATGTTGCCATTACTGTAGCGATTTTTGTAATTTATTTACTATCTAGCGGACTTGATTGGGTAACCCTGGTATATACTGATTGAAAGCTGCCTTGTGATTGGTCAAAGATTTAAAGAGCCGTCAGCTGATCTTAAACGGGTTATTTATCTATTTATTTATTTGGATCCCCTTCTCCCTTATAGTGGAAAGATGTCTATGAAACTTGATATACAGCCTAGGAATGCAGTACCAGATCAAAACTTGCATGAACACTTTGTGCATTATCGCCGTCATCAAGGACCAGCATCAACATCATAGAGACCCCTCCAAAACACCATCTTCTTTCACGGCGTCCGTGATAGAAAACGGAGCCAAGCGGAGACGTATAGGGGAAGCTCAATCATCGGAAATAATACGTTGACATCCCATCTCCACTAGCTCCGATCCTCCTCAACCTTCCATGCCCCCTACACACACCCAACAACCCTCCAACTTTAACCAGAGGACCATCCCTAAGGCATGCACCAGCAGGAAACATCAAGTGGTATACGCAACCCTCGATTACTGACCAAAACGAGAGAGGAGACAACACAACACATGGACGCACCCACCACCACAACCTCTTCTAAACTCTATCATGATGATGATGATGATGTTGAGGGATAGCCTTAAGTATCGGCCTTTAAAGTAAGTAAGTAAACTCTCTATCCAGCCCATAATTTCAAAACCTGCACAACTAGTCCGGCATCAAAAAACACCAGGTGCAACCGATGCACAACCCGGTTGTAGGCTAATACTCTTTGCGAAAAGAAATACTTTGTTATTTTTGTTGCTCTGTTTCTTGAAAAGCTTCCTCTGATTTCCCCTTAGGGTATTGTTGTTTTCCAGGAAATGTTTTGATTTGTCCAACTTCTCTATCCCTTCGATGATCTTGAAGGTTTCAATTAGATCCCCTAGCTCTTTGTCTTCTCTTCTCCAGTAATGGCAAGTCGAGAATATGCAGTCTCTCTTCATAAGTCATGTGCTTTAATTCAGGGACTAATTTTGTGGCTCGTCGCTGTAAGCTATACTTTTGCCCGGAGATGACCCAACTGTGACATCCCAGCCAGAAGAGACACTACCTCAGCCGAATCAACCATCGGCAAGCATTCAGCCTGCTGGCTTAAAACCAATTTTTGGTTACCTCACAGACAGCTCCTAAGATAGGACAGGACACATAAGCCTAAGGTGGAAAAGGCTGGTTACCGTACATGCTGGGGACAAGGTAACGTAAGTTAAAACGCTTGCTGTCCTACTCTTTCCTGCTACCCCGCGTCGGTTATAACGCTTGCCGGCACCAGCCGAGGATCAATTCACGTACGTCAGTTAAAACGCTAGCTGTCTTGATCGTAACTCGGTGCAAACCCGCGTCGGTTATAAATACCCTTGCCGGGGGAGCACGGTTACTGAGTTTGAGCCCGTAGCACCTAGTGTTGTTGCTTGTGTGACTCGGTTGCGCTTGCTTGGCACTGAGACACCTTGTAACATAGTCTGTGCAAGAGACCACACCCAGTTAGCTAAGCAGTCACTCGATCTCCAGCCACTCGCTTGTCAACCCTTGACAAGGAGCGTCTGGGGCGTGTCGGCTTACCAGCCAACCCTAAGGTGAGCTATTGTCACCAATGCCCAGAAAGACTTTGGTTGATCTGGTAGTTGAGGGTAAGCTACCTTTTCCCCACAGCTTGAGAGTACGAGAGGACCAGTCGAGATGGGAGCAGCCATGAAGTGATACCAGCCACCATACCTGGTGCCTGATGGAGTTCTTTGGCCCAGATCCTGACTCTTGAAGAAGCCGCACTGTGTGTGAAATTATGAATCAGTCCGGAAGTTAGACGAGCCGCCATCGGATCTCAAGAAGGGTTTGTCCTCAACGCTCGGCGCCTGCGGGAGATCTTCGGTCCAGATCATGACTCGTGAAGAAGCCAGACTGTGTGTGAATCAGTCCGGAAGTTAGACGAGCCGCCATCGGATCTCAAGAAGAGCCTGTTCAGCCGGCTGTGTGCGAATAGCCAGGACAACCACCACCTTGACGACAGCCAGTGCTAAGTGCTTCCTTCGCCCCAGTGCTCTTCTGTCCCCCTCTCTCATATTCCATATTGACTCTCTGTTCTGTTGGGGTACAAGAGTTACGGTGAGGTTTAGGCCTAGATGTGCCGGTAGTCCGGGAGCTGCCAGTGTAATGTAAGATCATCGAAGACGTGCTTTACACCTTCCCTTTAGTTTTGCCTTCCTGTTTCCCCGGTTGCTGGGGAACAATTACACCTGTCCTACACCAGCTTTGTGTAGCCTATAGATTCTTTCTCGGGTCTGGGCTCCCATGACCCCCTGAAGAGAAAATATATATAATATTGCCACTCTATTTTTACACACACGTCATTAGAGTACCTGCCTCAGATCTAAGTCTATGTGCTTCTTAACATTTAGGCTTAGACATTATAGTGTATTTTCGCTCTAGAGTAGATGTTTATATACTCATACTTTAGAGTCCATTTAATTCCGACTCTACATATTTAACCTTTGCATATTCATATGCTTTAGAACCTATTTCATTCAGACTCTAGGAAGTTTTCGCTTCCTTAGTTTATAACCTGTTTAGCAATCCTCTGTATATATTCATTCAGTGTTTCGTAAGTAATTCAGTGCTACTTTGCCGTACTTTGTGAGGACGATTTGCTTGTTGCGAGGCCCATTATCTCTCTATTTATTATTTTTTGTTCCTGTACGCGCCAGTTTATACCACCCAGTGTACTAAATTACATATGTCTATGTGCCTATGTGTTGAAGTGAATAAAACCATTGTGCCCACCATTGTGTTTCTGTTGTTGTATGTCAATTGGTTGGTATAAATAGAGTTAAGGTCAGTCCTCGCCCAGTCGAGAGCATCCTAAGTTAAAGACTACTGCACCATTCCCAGAGCTGGGAAGTGCGATCAGAATATACCTCTCTTCTTGAAAGCGTGACATAACAAAACTTTATAGTGTATTAATTATAGGTAGGCCTAGGCCAGAACTTGTGACCTCTAACCTCTGTAACTTATAATGGGCTGTTCGGCCAGGCAGCTTGGGGAACAGCAACAACAACAACAACTCATAATGGGCTGGAACAAATTAAATGGACTGCATATTTCCACATTTATTCCCTGTCTGACTCTTCCCAAATGATGGAATTATTAGCTCGATTACCAAAGTATTTTTTCAGTTATGAAAGGTTGGAGTCGAGTTTCTGGCCTAACTTCACTGCTTCCAAAACCCGTTTTTCCATATATCTACTCGTCAAGAGCTTCCAGAGGACTATCCCTTATACTTCAACAATACAAAAATCAACCCTTCATCTTCTCTCAGTATTCTCGGTGTCTTTTTTTTCTTCTGATCTTTCTTGGAAAGATCATATTAACACTCTTGCTAAAACGGCTTCCCAGAAGCTGGGTGTGCTCAGTCGCCTCAAGGGATTCTTTACCCCTGCACAGCTTCTTTCTCTGAACAGGGGCACAGTGCGTCCTTGGATTGAGTATTGTTCACATGTGTAGGGAGGATCCTCTCGCACAGCACTCCTAGACAAAGTAGAAAGAAAACCTTTTGTATCATTAACTAACGTCCACTCACCGATTCTCTGCAATCTCTCGCTCTTCGCCGCAATTTTGCATCTCTATTGATATTACAGTAATCAGTGTTCCTCAGAGCTATCTCAGTGTATATAACCTCTACGTTGGGTACGTAGTACCCGTCTTGCAACACAATCCCACCCCTTCTCTGTGCAACTATCCAACCCAAAAGTGAAACGATACTCCCGCAGTTCGCAACTGTGTGTATCTGCCGGTACCTGAAGGCCAGTATCCGCCGCCAAGGACCTCTACCACGCTGTGAAAATCAGGCCAGGATCAAGCCGCCAACCCAGACGTCAATGCCAGATCTCTAACCAAGAAGAAAGTGTTAGCTTTGCAGGTCTCTTTGAATGAGGACACAATTTAGCCTACTTATACTATCCTGGACTCTGATTAATATTCTGTAGCCTACACTGTTCCTTTCGAGGCAACAGTTATAATGGTAATAATTCACAGAACCAGACCACACATACACAAGTGCTAATTAACCTACATGTAGAATCAAAGCTGACCTGATAGCCTACCCTTTCTTTCCTTATCCCTGTAATTGACGTTCTTTACGGAGTGAACTTGTAGGCCTAGCCATAATTGATCTGTCATTGTGCTACTGATTTAAACTGAGACTCTGTGTGACTCGTGAGGAATATTTATATTATTGCCTAACAGTGTTAGTAATATAGCCTATACCATTTAGGTGAAGCCATTGATTTCGGGGGATGAGTGATTGGTGCTTCTCAATGCTTATGTAATTGCTATTTGTGAGCAAACTGTTATGTGTTCTTCTCCTGTCACCTCTTTTTCCTTTCTTGTGTCTCTTGCTGATCCTCCATACCCCTTGAAGGAGTAAGGGCTGCATGGCTACTGATCGAGTGACTGACTGACTGTAGGCCTACTTAATTTCTTGCATAATTGAGAGTGAACCCACTCGGTAAAAATCCTGGTATAACAACTGTAATACGACAGTATACTGTACTGTACATTTCTTTTCATATTGCGAGTGTTAGCATTTATGTGATTCAAATAAACCGCTCAAATCTTTAGACGATCTTCAAATTTGTGTCTTGGCAAGGTACAAAAAAATGTAAATAATTTGTGTAGTTTATTGAAAAGATATGCTTAAAGGTTTACTAAAGCCTATCATGTATATGTTTAACAAAAATATGTTATGTTTCTTTGATGTATATACAAGTCCTCAAACATAGATTAAACCTCTCGTACAGGACGCCGCCGGCTTTGGGTTGAAAATAGTGCAGGTGCGTATTTTACTTATGATTTGCTAGCTTATACATTGAATTTAATCTTTATTGCCCCACTGAGACAAGATAAAGACACAGAGGATAATTTGGAGTGCAAGGGGAGTTTTTTTATTAAGTAATTACAGAGTTAAGGTGTGTTAAAGTCGTGCCCGCGTGTCTTGTTGACTTTCAAGCCCTGGTCTAGTCGGCCAAATAAGTTAGGCAAAGTCGCGGCACTAAGTATATTTCGATCAATAATTAGTATCAACACTATCTAAACATTAATTCATCGTTTCGAGTGATATATACAAACATACCTATTTTGACAAACCCTATAGGCTAGGCCTATTCAACATCTGACAGACATTAACCCACCTGAGCCCCAGCTAGTTAATAATAAATGTAGGCTAGGCCTACCACCCAGGACCGGCAGGTTTTGAAAAACATTTTTTTTCCAGAAAACCAGGAATGGGTTAGGAATGAAGGAAAACCCACAAAAAACCGATCCCCTAGGTCATTAAGGGGTCCTACGGTGCGCCCGAAAGTCGGAATTAACATGGGGAAATGGGTAGGCAAAAACAGACAAAAACAGGTTTTTGCACGCTAACGCGCACGCGGTTGGACTTTGATTTTTTTCAACCATCGGCATTGTTGCGTGGGATACTTACACAGTTCCCATACAAATCTGAGCCTTCTAGGTGCCATAGGACCCGAGTAATTAACAGTAACGCAACGTATGTGACGGGGTTGGTGGAAAAATACATTGCCGACGCACTGTTTGCGTCGCTGGGGCTCAGTGGGTTAATAGCCTACAGAATACAGCGAGCAAACCGTACTGACAACGGAGACAACTTTATTGGCCAACTGTACATCATGTCCACCACCTGACCTGACCCGAATATTTGCCATCCAAGCTTAGTTTCATTGTTGATGACCGCTTCGGTCATCAATGAAACTAAGGTCGAGTTTTGGCAAGTTGAACGTGGTAGAGTCCATACAAGCTTGTTCAATAGATTACGGTATTAGGCTAGGCGGCTAGGCCTATATCTTTTATAGCCTAGTCTACCCCTGCCAGGTGTGCCAACCATGGACATGATAGGCCGTTTTGGACTCCTAAGCCGTGATGGTCTGTGGCCACTGGCCAGGTAGCCTACGAATATTTCTGCAGAAGGACAACAGTTTCATAAGAACATAAGAACATAAGAAAATGGGAGTCTGCAGAAAGCCGATTGGCCTAAGCAAGGCAGATCCCTGTCCCACACAACCCCAATTACAAAGCCCAATTATAGGCTCAACACTCTAATACCCTGAGGATCATCTTACCAAAACGGTTAGAGATTAACGCAGGATTACGGGGGTCTGCAGAGCGCTGATTGGCCCAACCCTGCTGATCCCCCTTCACACCCAACCCTTCTCGTCCATATGCTTATCCAATTTTATCTTAAAGCTCCCTATCGTTTTTAATCCCACTATAGCACTTGGTAGTCCATTCCACCCATCTACAACTCTGTTACCAAACCAATATTTGCCTATATCTTTTCTGAAACGAAATTTATCTAATTTGAAACCATTGGTACGAGTTCTTTCGCTATCACTGAGCTTTAGTACATTTGTCATGTCCCCTTTGTTAATCCCACTAACCCACTTGAACACCTCTATCATATCCCCTCTAACTCTGCGTCTCTCTAACGAATGTAAGCCTAATTTCTTCAACCTTTCTTTATACGGAAGATTTCTAATATTATGGATCATTTTTGTCATTCTACGTTGTACTCTCTCCAATGAATCTATGTCCATTCTGTAATAAGGACACCAAAATTGAACAGCATAATCCATATGGGGTCTCACTAATGACAAGTAAAGTTTTAAGATAACATCAGCAGTTCTGTTACTCACACTCCTTGAGATGAACCCGAGAATCCTGTTTGCCTTGTTTCGAACGCTTATACACTGTTGTCTAGGCTTCAAATCATTGCTAACAAACACACCTAGATCTTTCTCACAATTCGAGTTTTCTAATTCCACATTAGCTAGTTTATATTTAACATTTGTATGCATCTTCCCTATCTTTAATACCTTGCATTTGTCAATGTTAAACTTCATCTGCCAATTTACTGACCATTCGTGTAAGGTATCTAGATCCCTTTGGAGGCACTCTATATCTCTATCTGAATCAATTGTTCTCCCCATCTTGGTATCGTCTGCAAATTTACTTATCCTACTAGTTATACCTAAATCAAGGTCATTTATGTATATAACAAACAACAGAGGACCTAATACAGATCCCTGGGGGACACCACTTTTGACTGCTCCCCATTCTGACTTCGTACCATTTATGCTGACTCTCTGCTTCCTACCAATTAGCCATGACCTAATCCATCCCAACAACGCCCCACCTATTCCATGCGCCTCAACCTTTCTCATCAATCTCTCGTGGGGGACTCTGTCGAAAGCTTTACTGAAATCTAAATATATTATATCATATGACTTGTCATTATCTACTGCTTCATATACCTCTGAGAAAAAACTAAGCAAATTAGTAAGGCAAGAACGTCCCTGAGTGAATCCATGCTGAGAAGAATTTATTAAATTAAATGTATCTAAGTGGTTTCTAATTTTACTAGCAATAATTGACTCTAGTAGCTTTCCTATGATTGATGTAAGACTAATGGGACGGTAATTGGATGCTATTGATTTGTCACCTTTTTTGAAGATCGGAACTACGTTTGCAAGCTTCCAAGCTTCTGGAACTATACCTGTCTCCAATGACTTGTTAAATAAAAATGTTAATGGGTAACTTAACTCATCCCTACATTCTTTTAATACTCTAGCATATACCTCATCAGGACCAGGCGATTTATGAGGTTTCAGTCTGTCAATTTCCTTAAGCACATAATTTCTACTTATAGTAACCGTACTTAACCTATTTTCTATACTATCGCTATATACCTTACGGACTTCTGGAAACTGTGCCAAATTTTCATTAGTGAAAACGGAAAGAAATTGACCATTTAATGTACTGCACATTTCTAAATCATTTTCTGTCATTTCTCCTATCGAAGTTTTAAGGGGACCAATTACATCTCTAACCTTGGATTTATATAGTTGGTAAAAAGCTTTAGGATTATTTTTTGAGTCATTGGCAACCTTAATTTCATAATTTCTTTTTTCTTTCCTAATATCCTTTTTTACCTGTCTTGATAGATTCTGATAGTAAGCAAGTAGGTGAATTTTGCCTTTTCTAATTTTTCTATATATTCCTCTCTTTTGTCCTAGAAGATCTAATAGTCTATTATTCATCCATTTGGGTTGGTTCTGTGTTGATCTAAATTTTCTTTTGGGGATGTATTTATTTTGTGCATTGAATACTGACTTGATAAAATTATCGTATGTATCTACCAAGGTTGACGTCTCTTCCTGACTTAAGATGACAGGTGCCTGAGAAGGGGTACACTCATTTGGACACCTGGATCGACTTAATTTTTTGACCATAGGGTCCGCTAATAGGGCTCTTCTTAACCCACCATAATTGGCTTTTCTAAAGTCAGGTATTAATGTTGTATTCTCTCTGGTATTACCTTTCCATTGTATATTAAAATACACAGAATTGTGGTCACTATTTCCTAGGTGGTCCCCTATCTCTACATTATTTACCATATGTTCATTGTTACTGAAAACTAAATCGAGAATATTATTACCTCTAGTCGGCGTATCTATGAATTGAAATAAAAAACTATATTGTACTACCTCTATAAACTCCTCAGAATCAGAGTCTCCTATTTGATGCTGCCAATCTATATTCGGAAAATTAAAATCCCCCATAATGCACACATTGCTAAACCTTGATGCCATTTTAATTTCCTCCCATAATGACGTTCCGTCATTTCTACTCATATTTGGCGGTCTATACATAACTCCAATAACTATGGTCTCACTACCTTCGTTAACCTCTACCCAAACACTTTCATTATCGTTATTTAGTCTAATACCTGATTTAATACAGCTTTTTAATGTACTCCTGACAAACACTGCTATACCGCCACCCCTCTTACTTGTTCGGTCATATTTAAACAAACTATATCCTGGTATATCAAATTCTGCTAAAAAATGCCTGGTTTCTGTATTAATCCACGTTTCAGTTAGCGCTATTATGTCTATTTTCTTTGCTAACAAGGGCTCTAAGTTCGTTCATTTTGTTACATAGACTCCTACAGTTTGTGTAATATACTCTCAATTTACTTCTTTTCTTTATACCTAATTTACCTTTGTTTTTAGCGACATTTCCATCTTCTGTTGCACCATCACTACTATTATTTGCATTATAGTCATCATTTTTAGCATGAGACTGAATATCCTTATCGCTTTCGCCTGACGCTAAAATTGTTCCAATTAACCTCTCATTTACACTCTCAATATTTCTGTTCAAAACCCCACAACCACCCTATCTAAAGAACTAGCTAATGTAGAAACCCCTAACCGTGAAAGATGAACCCCATCCCTTGCGTACATCCCATCTCTCCCATAGAAACTATCCCAGTTATCAATGAATGGTATTGCTTTTTCTTTGCAATATTTCTCCAAACGGCAATTGACACCAATCGCCCTGGATGTCCATTCCTTGGGAACTCCTCTTCTGGGTAGGATACAATGTACTACAGGGATCCCTCCCTTCATCCTAACTTTATCTAACACATCCCGATACTGCTGGCAGCAGTTCCTCACTTCTACCCTTACCAACATCGTTACTCCCGGCACTGAGACAGATAATGGGGTTATCTCCACTATCTTCCAAGATGTGGTCCATCTTCTCTAAAACCCTCCCAACTCCATGGCCAGGCAGACACACAACCTTCCTAAGTTTAGTGCGGGTAGCCCTAACTAAATGTCTTACCATGGAGTCGCCCACAATCGACACAGACTTACCTTCTCGGGACACAGACTTACCTTTCCCTCGGGAGGATCCAGCAGCTGCAGTTGGAGAACCCCCGGTGGTGGCAGAAGGTCCCTTGGTGGTGGTGGTGGTGGGGGTAGTGGTGGTGGTAGGTAGCACAGCGTCAGAGGTTGGAGCTGAGTCGGCGGCAGGCACTTCGGTTATCCCTCCCTTATCCTGACTATCTTTTCCCTCACATTCGTCTCGCAAAGGAGAGAATGTATTTGTCACACTCATACCTATTCTACTATCCTGCTTCTTGAGTGTGACTTTCCCACCCGTATTTTTAACAACCTGCCATGAATACAATTTTTCATCAACTTCCTCCCTTTTCCCCTTACTTGACTTTATTTCCTCAGATCAACGTTCTAGCCTAGGCTATTACAAAACCGTCAAAACCACACATGGCTGTGAATTATTATACAGTTGTGTTGAGTAGATTAGCCTATAGAACTGCCAATTTTTATTTATTTTTTATTTTTTTTTGCAATCTTTAAATAGTAGGCCTAGGCCTACTCCCTTGTGCATAATTTATGAAAACCCGGTCAATATGTAGCACGCGCAATAATATAGGTAAAAAAAATTAATCTTGATGGCATAGCCTACTGTATGTGATCAGCCTAAACACATTTGTTCTAAGATATTCATATAGGCCTACGTGTCAGCTTCAGGAAACTATCGTACAATATATTCTATAGGTATTTACGTTTCAATGGCCGCTCTCTGTTCTCGCTGCCATTTGTATTTTTTTTTAGTTACAGTGGGACTCGTGGGAGACCTCTTTCCCGTGTCTCAGTTGACAATGAGACATCTGGTGGCGAATTCAATGCCCCTAGTATGTACTTGTTGTACAAAATTTAATATTTACCTCCTGTTATCGACAGCCAAGGCTGAAGATTGAGGAATAAACACCGTAGACTTCGACTTTCTCCTTCGGCGGCCGTCAATCTTTTATTATTTTTAATACCCAACCAGCGGGGGTGTGAATTTTCGTCTTTTACCCCGCAATTGCAATCAGACGGCGATCACGCTAACACTCCGTGGAGGTGACTAGCGAAGCTATCATAACAGTAAGCCTAAATCTCACCTCGACAATATATTATCATAATTAACCCTCCTGGCCCGGGCAGGTCCTCCAAAGGACAGTGTTGGCTACCCGGGCGATCTGGCCGAAAAACGTCTAGGCCTAGGCTACCGTATTTTTTAAAATTTAACCCGTCCAGCCCCGGCTAGTTTTGTAATGTTTGTTCACCAGAACCCGGCCGGTTTTCAAAAAATGGTTTTATTCCAGAAACAATAGCGAATGGGTTAGGAATGAAGGAAAAACCACGAAAAACCGCTCAAAAAGCTTAAAGAATGGTCCTACAGAGCCCCTGAAAACGTATTTTACAAGAGTAAAATATTGAAGGGAATTATCCCAAAAAACCAGGTTATTGCGCGCTCACGCGCACGCACGTGGACTTTGAGAGTTTTCAACCATCGGCACGGTTGCGTGGGATACGTACACAGTTCCCATACAAATCTGAGCCCTCTTGAGTGGCTACACCTGAGGTTACGGTCGGCGCAATTAGGGTGACGCGCCAGGCGCGTTACATACATCGCCGACGCGCCAGGCGCGTCGCTGGGGCTGTACGGGTTAACTGCTAGAAATTTCCCACACATCTATAAACATAGTGCGGTTTCCAATCTGTAGACTGGCATTGAGTAGAGCTCTCTAAGTCAACTGGTTCAGTTGTGATGACGATTTCAGTGGAGCTAATTTTGCTGCGATGTTGACAATATGGGAGCTTTTCACACACTAATTTCGTCTGACGTCACAACAATAACATTGATCCGACCTCTCCTTATTGTTTTCGGAGGTGCGGTGACGCAACGATCGGCTTTGTTTACATGCGTCGGACGCACGGCGTTCAGACCAAGCTGAATAGGCTTTCAAGCTTACTATCTCCTGAAAGGACACCCGGGCACCTGCCCTTATTTCGTGGTGTCCTTTGGAGTGCCTGCCCGGGCCAGGAGGGTTAAGCTTAATTAGCCTCCCTCCATGTTATATATGTGTCGCAATCTCAATTATAAGGTGGCACACCTATAACAATCATAGTTATCATGACAATTTTGCTATATATAACATAAAACAAGCAACTTAGAGTGCAACCCTAGCAGCTACTTCGTCTGTACTTCAGTGCAGTAAGCGATAGCCTAGCCGGTAACGACTTCGCTTTTAAATCCGTAAGCCTACTCGCAAGGGTTCGAGGCTCGACGAGTTAATATTTTTTTTTGCGGTTTTTGTCTACTTTGTTTCGTTATATATTGGTAATTTTACTATACCAATGATATATTGTAATGGGTTATAACTTGCTGTACAGGTTTTTGAGCGTTTGTCTATATTATTGATTAATTATTATGTTTTGTATGCGATTTGTATTTAATTTGTATAGTTATATATTAGTAATGTTACTATGCCAATGATAGCCTATATTTTACGGGTTATAGCCTAACTTGATGTACAGGTTTTTCGGCGCTTCTCTATATTATTGATCGATTACATTACTCTATTTACTTTCTTAAAAACAATTTCTGAGGCGTAATTGCATCGAAGTATGTTAGCTCAGTTAATCTATGTCTAGTAGGGTAGCCTAACCACGCTATAGTTCAATTTTCAAATGTAATCTAATGGTTAAAAAATAATATTAATGAACCTTCCATAAATATAGGCTTGCAAATAGCCTATATACACATACTGTACGTGTAGATCATCAGGAAAAGAAAGCATGCCTATACATACATTGCCAGGAAGAGATAATATATACTGTATAGGCTACTATTTAACCTCTGAAGTGCGCATGGGGGGTATGAGACACCTCTGCCTGTGCGCACGTATTTGAGCTGTTTCCATCACTAAAATATTTATTTTACCATAAATAGCATTAATACTTCTCCATATGCGCCTATTATAGGTTGATTATAAAGGTATTAACCTGTTACAACAATAAAACAAGTGGAAACAGCGTTTGGATGGTCAAAATCGGCGATACAGGCCGGGAGTTACATAATGTATGGCTGAGGCAACCTCCTTTCCCGCCACTTTTCCCCAAGTCTGGAAAGACACTGTCGATTAATACTCTCTCTCTCTCTCTTGCACTCGCTTGCTAACAGTGATGACAATGCCCTGCTTGCAACTCGCTAATGTTAGCACGAAAATATACCACAGAATAAGGGAATAACAGGGAAAATAGGTGATAACTGAAGGAGGGGAGGGAAGTGGGGAGGTAGAGGAGTGATATTTTGCATGGCCCAGGGGCAAACAATTTTTTTTATTTTTTTTTATTTTTTATTTTTTTTCGGTGTTTTAAATTGATTTTTTTTCCCCCTGACTCTTAAGAGTCTTCCCGCAGTCCGCCGGGGGAACTCTTAAGAGTCTTCCCGCAGTTCCCGGGTTAATTCAGCCTGGCTACATCGCCAGGGAAAGAACAATATATATAAACTATATAATTTAGCCTATTCATAGTCCTACATCGCCATCTACTTTTTAATTCCCCAATAGACTAACGGAGAATTGTTTGAAAATTACACGGGGAATAAAGAGCTACCTTTGCCAGATACGGACCGTAATAACTTTGTCAACATTTCCTGGTAAGATTATAAGATATAATAGCCTGATGATAGCCTACCGCCTGTCTTGAGCTAAAACAAGGATGTTGACTGTAGCTGACAGTGTGACTACCTTAGCCAATAGCCTATATTGATGGATAATAATATCCAGTATAAAATGTATTAATTGAAATTAATAGACCAAAAAAGCACATGTTACAGGCCTAAAACCTTCACGGATATCGCAAATTTGTTTTTAATTTTGCGCTCATAGCCACTGACCAATCAGCGACGTGAATCAATGTTTGGCTATCAATGTCGTTCAGCCTGCGCGATCATAAACAGGATTGGTCAACCAGAAACAGGATTGCCTGATAGGGTAGGCTGAACGCACTCCAGATTTAACCTTGGAACGGCGCCGAGACTCTGAAGAGGTTTACTGGGCGAAGGCGACGGGACCCTTAATCCATTGGCTGCGGGAGACGTTCCGGAACGCCATGGCAATTTACAGCAATTTCTAGGCTTTTAACCCTCCAGCCCCGGCTATTGTATTCTATAATTTCCCCGAAACCCGGGGGTTATGGCCGAAAAACGTCTACGCCTAGGCTACCGTATCTTTGTTATTTTGACTGCTTCCGCATTCCCGCGCATCTCTAAGCGTAGATGTGTTTTGTACCTGTAGAATGGCATTGAGTAGAGCTCTCTAAGTCCACTGGTTCAGTTGTGATGACAATTTCCGTGGAGAGAACTTTGTGGCGATATCAGCCACTTTTCACTACTTAACAATAACACCCACCCACACACGAACAAGCGATGCCTCTCCTTCTTGTGGTCGGAGATGCGCGGCGTCGGTCCAACCGGCTGTTGTTTACATGCGTCGGACGGACGCCTCGCACACCAAGCTTACAGGCTTTCAAGCTGACGGTGCCTCAGAGCCCTACCGGGTTCCGCGGGCGCATTTGTTATGGGTTTCTCAGAGCCCAATCGGGTCTGGTGGGTTAAAGCCTGTCAAAGCCGTAGAAATCAAGTGTCAGTGGGCGGGAGCGCGAGGGACCCACCTCCGACTGCCAGCACATCCGTCCGTGCACTGAGACCCAGCCCCTGAGACCCAGCCCCGGGTCTCAGCAGTGCTGCCAAAGACATTATAGCTCTACAATACTCATAAATAGCGAGTTTTTCCCAATGTCTATGGTAGCGCTGCAGGTGAACCCCGTGAGCTACGAAGCTGAATCTAGTTAGTGTCATTTTGAAGCTGTTTTTGGCTGAATACATTTAATTTCATGCAGACACATGATTAATCATTCAGGAGTGCCTGAATATGCCCTAAATAGCCCTAATATGCCTGCAGAGAAAGGGTTTAGATCCAAGGCCTAAAATAAAAACTTTTAACCCGGCAGCTGAGGGGAGACTCTTACGAGTTTTTGTTTTTACCTGTATTTACCTAATTGCCTAATTGTAGGGTGACTTAAGATCCTAGGCCTAAAGAAAACATTACATTTAAAACACCCCAGTGGCACTTAAAAAAAATTTTTGTTTTGTTTTAGTGAGATAATTCCCCTCCATACCTCCAATCACTCCTTCACATGTGTCAAAGTCCCCTCCTTCCACCCCCCTTCAATTATTTTCCTATTTTCCCTGTTATTTCCTTATTCATTGGTATATTTTCTTGTCACCATCTCCAGGCCGGTTCCATGGTGTTGTCACGTGACTAGCGAGTGTGTTGCGTAAGGGAGAGACTGGGAGAGTGTGAGGGAGTAAGTCAGTAAGGCTTCAGCCCTCGAGAGGAGAGGGTGTACGGCCGGCTGGCTCACATTTGATGAATGAACCGCTCGGTAATAATTCGCGATTTTGACCATCCAAACACTATTCCCACTTGTTTTATTGTTGTTATACATGTTACTATCTTCATATTAAACGTAAAATAGGCGCATATGAATAAGTATTAATTATATTTATGGTAAATTAGCGATTTTGTGAGGAATTAACCTCTGAAGTGCGCATGGGGGTAATTGGAAACGTCCCCCTGTGCTGACGTATTTGAGGTGTTTCCGTCACTAAAATATTCATTGTGCCATTAATAGCATTAATACTTATCCATATGCGCCTATTATGGGTTGATTATAAAGGTATTAACCTGAAACAACAATAAAACGAGTGAAAACAGCGTTTGGATGGTCAAAATCGGAGATATAGCCCGCGAGTTGTATAATGTATGGGTGAGGCAACCTGCTTTCCCGCCAATTTCCCCCAAGGCCACTGAGACACAGTCGATCGATACTCTCTCTCTCTCTCTTGCACTCGCTTGCCATCAGTGATGACAACACCCTGCTTGCAACTCGCTAATGTTAGCACGAAAATATACCTCAGAATAAGGGAATAACAGGGAAAATAGGTGATAACTGAAGGAGAGGAGGAAAGTGGGGAAGGAGGGGAGGTAGAGGACTGAGATTTTGCATGGCCCAGGGGCCAAAAAAAAATAAAAAAATAAAAATAATATTTGTTTTTTTTCGATGTCAAAAGTTGATTTTTTTTTCTCACTCACTCATAAGAGTCTCCCCGCAGTCCGCCGGGGGAACTCTTAAGAGTCTCCCCGCAGTTCCCGGGTTAATCAGAATACCTACGCCGCACAGGGGTATGGTGTATACTACAGGGGCTGCGCAGCGCACTTTATGAGTTAAAAGACCCCCAGTGGCACTCAAAACGAAGGAATATGTCATTAACCCGGCAAGCGCGATAGGCCTCACGGAAGGCTTCCTATAGGGAACGCGATAGGCCTCACGGAAGCAGGACCATAAAAAAAAGCCTTCCATAAAAAAAAAGGGCCTATCAAAACAAAGGAATTTGTCTCTAGGTGAGATAATTCCCCTCCAGTACTCATCCATGTAAATCTCACCCACCCCCCTCCCCTCCTTCCCCACCTTATTCCCCCCTCCCTCCCCTCCTCAATTATCACCTATTTTTCCTCTTATTATCATCATTTATCGGTTATTTTTCTCCCGCGATAATGTAGCACAAGTGGGTTGCATAAAAGATCGTTATGCAACACCCAGACACCGGCACACACCGCCTCGCTCGTCTCAGTTGACTCCCAGACAGCGAGAGGGGAAGGCTGCCTGTCTCTCTCTCGCCTGAGATTATGACCGGGTGGCCAATATCTTCGTTTTTCACCACCCAAATGCTTTTCCCACTTATTTTAGCACTCTTGAAGGTTCATATATACATCATATATGTAAAATAAAAGCATACCGAAAACAAATAATGGTTTATATTGTAAATATAACGAATTCTGTCAGAATCCAGGGCTAGAAATGCACAAATAACTACCCTAGCACCTACGTCTATATCGCGCTTGTCAGGTTAAGTGACATAATTCCCCTCCATACCTCCTATCACTTCTTATTTGTTAACCCCCCCCCCCCTTCCCCCCTTCATTTATCACCTAATTTTCATCTTATTCCCTTGTTTATCGGTTTATTTTCTGCGCCAATATCCCCCACCCGGTTTCAAGGTCGAAGGGGATGCATATAGAGATCGTAGCAAGAGAGAGACTTCACTTGCAAGGCGTCCGTGTCGATCGATAAGTGAGAGGGGGAGGGTGTGCACCGCGCCGGCTCTCCTCATGAATGAACCGGTCGGCAATACTTCATCTTTTTCACCCCCCAAATACTATTCCCACTTGTTTTAGTGCGGTTACATGGTAATAGGCTATCTTCAAAATAAACTTAAAATAAGCACGTATGAATAAGTAATAACAATATACTATATATCGGATAATTACGATTTTCGTCGGGAATGAGCCTCGATACATTAGCCTAGCGGGCACTTTCAAATACCATAGCTTCGCCGTTTAACCCGTTGAGACCCAGCGTCGCACGTGTTGCGTCGGCAGTCTTTGATCACCAACTCCCAGCGACGCATCACGTGCGTCCGACATATAAAAAACACTTACGTGGCTCGTAAGGTAGGAAATGGCGGGAGAATAGGAGGGGGAGGTACCGTAGTGTGTGGGGGAGCCGGGCCAGTAGGTGTGAGCGGGCCGAGACAGCCGCGCGGCTGGTGGTGGTGGGCTTAGTGGGGATAGTTTACACCCCTAGTTTACCGCCACTTTGAACCTTCATTACTCCGGTCGTATGGGAGCTAGAGGCTTGAGATTTATGTGAGATACTCCTTAGGATGTATGCCGTACAATGCCATACTCAGTTTTTACCCTAGTGCTCCCGGGCGGGTGGTCATGCGGGGGAGACGAACTATTGAAACCCCCCCCCCCCCCCAAATGACCGAAATGAGTTTTTTTTATTTGTGTGTTCATTTCTCACCATTCTCTTCCATTTTGGCTCAACAAATTTTTTTGAAGCTAACCCCCCACCGGGGCCCCCCCCCCCCCCCAAAAAAAAAATGTCAGAGGTGATTTTTTTTTTTTTTTTTTTTTCATTTCTCATCCTTGTCTTCCATTTTAGCAAACAAAAAAAATAAGTGAAAATGGCTTGGGACTGGGGTGAACAAAATATTAGAACTAGCCGGGGCTCAACGGGTTAAAGGTTAATAACCTAGCCTAACCTAAGTTACATTATCAATCTAAACTAACTAGGCTAGGTTAGTTAGGTTATTACATTTCTAGAGCTATCTATTCTCTAACCCCTTCATTCCTGGTGTGTGTGGGTGGGGGGGGGGGGGGGGTGAATAGCCACAAATGAATTACTGTACATGAAGACATCTCTGTGATCTGCCAGCTCTCCTCCAACCCATCACCACTTTCAGTTTCATTCATATAGGCTACCTCAAAACTCCATCCCTCAACCTCTCTCTCGGTCTGCCTCTCCCTCTTTGCTCTTCCACTTCACTCTCCTACACTTATTGACTCATTCTCTCATCATACGCTCCACATGACCAAACTATTTCATGGTGTTCCTCTTCACACTCTCCAGCACATCCACACCACATCATTCACATAGCCTACATCTTAATTTGTCTGCCTATCTCCTTGTGAATTCACAAGCACTTCACAAGTTACTAATTTCCACTCTTCTCACTCTTGATTTGTCTTTCCAACAATGTCCATGTCGAGATTGCCACATTATCATGCAGTGACTTTGCTTCCATGCTCACCATCATAATCTTTATTACTCCTCTCAGCAGTCCTACAAGTTTCTTCCCCTGTTGTAGACCTACCCACTCTCGCACTTCAATCCTATATACTCCCTCCGTTTACTCATCACACTGTCCAAATACTTACCGGTATATGACCTGCCATTCTCCATTAGGCTACCTGACCATTAACCTGGGAAAGGCAAGCGTCCTCATAAGAGGTTTGGTGGTGGAAGGCGAAGGTCCTCATAAGATCCAAGGCCTAAAAAAAGCCTTTTAAAACACCCTAGTGGCACTCCCCTCCATTACTTTCTACCATTCCTACATATGTGTCCCCCCTCCCTTCCCCCCCCTTTTCCTCCCTCCTCAATTATCACCTATATTTATTTTATTTTTTTAATCGGGTAATTTTCGGTGCGAATTTCCTTCCCACGGTCTATATAGCATGAGCGAGGCATCTAGATATCCTTGCAACAGAGAAACTTCTACTTAGAACCGTCAGTGTCGCTTGAGAACTCGGGAGGAGAGGATATATGCCGCCGCCGCTCTCCCCTCATGAGTGGACCGGTCGGCAATAATACGTCTTTTTCACTCCCCCAAATACTATTCCCACTTGTTTTATTGCTCTTAAATATTAATAGCTTCATATTAAACGTAAAACGTATAATAGGGCTCATTCAGGCACTCCTGATTGCTTAACCCTTCCCGCCCGGGCAGCATTTTAAAAGGACACCGCGGAAGATGGGCACTCAGTTTGGGCAGGAACCCGGGTGTCCTTATAAAAGTCCGTAAGCTTGAAAGCCTATTCAGCTTGTTTTGAAAGCCGCGCGTCCGACGTATGTAAACAAAGCCTGTCGGAGGCGACGCACGCACCTCTGGCAGCAAGCAGACGTCGGAGCTGTGTTGTGTGGTCTGCAAAGACAGATTCGGTCTTGAAAAGTGTGTCACATTGCTAAAATCGCGGAAAAATGCACTCCACGGAAATCGTCATCACAACTGAACCAGTTGACTTAGAGAGCTCTACTCAACGCTACAGATTGGAAATCACAGTACGTTTAGACATGCTTGGGAATTTTCTAGCAGTTAAAATAACAAAGATACGGTAGCCTAGGCGTTGACGTTTTTCGGCCATATCGCCCGGATCTCAACAATGTCCTTAGGATAGCCCCCCCCCCCCCCCCCCCCCCTAGAAGAAAATAGTTTTGAAATGACACAGAATGAGCTTCATAGCGTGCTGGGTTCACCCGCAGTGTTATCACAGTCATCCATAATATTCGCTAATAATTTGCCTTTGGCAGCACTGTATATATCTCGCAAGACATGGGGTGAGATTCTCAGTGCCGCGGCAGATGTGCCGGAGAGCGGACGGGGGTCTGCCGCGCTCCTGCTCACTCGCACTCGTCTGCATAGGCTTTAATGGGCTTTAAATTGCAGTAAATTGCTATTGCGTTCCTGAACGGCTCCCGCAGTGAAAGAGTTAACCAATCAGTGCGGGTGATTTTCTGCTATAATAGGGCTCATTCAGGCACTCCTGATTGCTTAAGCAAGTGCTTGAATGAAATGAAATGTTTGCAGCAAAACACTAGAAGAAAAGAGATTTCAAATGACACCAGAACGAGCTCCCTAGCTTGTGTTAGGTTAGGTTGTTTGGTTAGGGTAATGTATTTTTGTATTCAAAGGCAGTCAAAATAGACGGGAACATGATGGTGAGCGTCCGCGTAGTGTAAACAAGACAGGCGGTACACCCGGTAACTACATTCTTGCCCAATAATGGACAAAATACAAGGTCAAGTTGAAGGAGGGAGGAGTGGAGGATGTGGTATAGGGAGATACTACTACTTTCTATGGGTCATACAATTTTGAGACATTTCCCGGCACTGGCATGGTATTATATTTACTCGTTTAAATGCCGTGCCTTCCCTGAGTACCATCGGCCAAGTGGACTACTATTGCCATCTACCTCTGACTGCACACCTCACCCTCCAAGTTGAGGCACCCCATCTACTTTCCTATCACCTACCTTCAGATTCATATCACCAATCAAAAATAATCTCTCACTCTTACCAAGGTTATCCAGACATGCCTCTACACTTACCCAAAACTCGTTTTTATAAGAGAAAATACTCCTAGGTACCACCAATATATGTGACTGTTGGAAGTCGGAGGTCCTATGATGATTGCCTCTCAGAAGAAGGCTTCAGCCGCTGGAAGATGAATTGCTCGATCAATTTTGTAGATCCATCACACTGGCTCTCACCAACACCATCAAGAGGCTGTGGAGAGTAATCAAGCTGAAAATCCACCTCTGTTTACTTGAGCGATAGGCCTCACGGAAGTGTCTGTATAGCAGATGCAAAAAGACTCACGGAAGAAAGCCCATGAAAAAAAAAAATGCCCCACAGGCACTCAAATGGAAGAAATATATTATTAGGTGGTATATTCACCCTCGAGTATCTCCTTCCTCTCCCCTACATGTGTTCCCTCCTCTCCCCCCCCCCCCTCTCCCCCTCCCCCCCCCTTCCTCAATTATTATCTATTTTTCTTTTTATTTTAGCCATTCCTCCCTTTCCCTGCAATAGCCATTGTCTCCCACACTTCCTCGTCACCTTCAACCTTGACATGCGCGGATGACATAGGAAAGTCAGTTTGCCTCCAGCAGGCCCACGAAGCACATGCATGTCGCTCTCTGTCTCACCTACCTCCACCCCCTCCCGCCACACATATAAATTTTTCACTAGATATTTGCTGTTTACACCTATTATCTGGTCTTCACTTTTCATGGTAAATATTACAAATTCTGTCAGAATCGAAGGTATTTTTGCACATACGCGGGCGTTTGAAAAACATCAATGGGGCTCTCCTCGGGTTAAGAAGAGAGAAGCACTTCGTTGGGTATCTCGCCAGGAGCATGTTCATGATGCACTTAGAACACCTTGATACCCAGTTCCATCATTTTGTTGTTGTTGCCCAAGCTGCCTGGCTGAACAGCCCCAAGGCCCCGAGCAATTCCAAGGCCATAACCGAGTGCCCCCACAGAACCCTCCCCGCCGACCACAATAAAGCCTGGGTGACCGAAACCACTCCATGGTGGGGGGCTGAGGAGGGTGCGGAAACGCCCGGGAAACCAAAGCCCCACCCAGGGCCCTGTGCCCCTCAGCAATTATGAAGAGAAAGTTGAGGGGCAAGGGAAAAATGCGACGCTTTGGCTTCCAATCTTGGTAGATTGGGAAGTCAATCCACGGCAGAGACGCCGTCACTTGAGATCTAGAAAATATATAAGTTAATGGAAAAGTCAGAGTAAGCTATGGGTATGGCAGAGATTGCTCAGCTCTCACTCTGATAGACCAGCCCATCACCACATGACTAGAACCCAATCCTCTCAGCATCAGCTAGGAAAGGCCCTAGAAATTCACCTTTGGCGGGGGGATAGCTCCCCTATTTCAACCCCTTTTGGGGTTGGGCACCCGCCATCATTTTGTAGATCCCAATGCTTGAATGCAGTATCTATAACACCTCTCAACCTTAGCAGCCCACACTAGAGACAAAATAATATGTTAGGTTGGTTATGTTATCTTAAGTTAGGTTATTAACATAACTAACCCTAACCTAGGGTAGGATAGGTTACTTAGATTAGTTAGGCTAAGTTAAGTTAGTTTGTTCATTCAGGATAGCTAGGGTTTAGTTTAGGTTGGTTAGGATAGGATAAGTCAAGGTAGGTTAGGTTTGATCAGGTTTAGCCAGGTTAGTTTAGTTTAGGGTTGCTAGAATAAACTGGGTTATCGATAGTTCCTTTCTTTTCGAGGAGGTGGTGGCTTAGTTGTGCTATGGAACTGCCCAGGTCGTAGCTGCGATGCCTGATTGCAGGAGTTTTGTTGCGGACTCTGGGTTGTGGCTTTTTTTTTCAAGCGTCGGGTCAAGGCAGGATGTGTGGGTGCCCTTTTTTTGTTTTCCTTGATATTTTGTGCTTTTGTGAGCAATCTTACTCATGTGGAACACAGCTAATATATAAAATACTTTTATTTTAATAAGCATATAAGTAATTGTTCTCCTTTTTTAACAGTCAAGGGTGACAAGATGGTACCAATTACCAAGAGGCCCAAAATGGGTGACAACATTCAGACAAGATAGGATAACAAGAGGATACCACGATGTATGACAAGAGTGTAACAAGATGAGAATGTCAACAGTATACAAAAGAAACACCTTTATACTACAGGTACTGTTCGAGTAATATTTGTTTTACTATACTGTCATGGTGATTTGTATATACGGTACAGTATAAACAAATTCTCCCTACCAACAATTCCCTTGAGACCTCTGGTGGACGCTTCTGAACTAGCGCCAGAGCTACGACTGTAGACATCACTATACCCAACTCCTAGGATATGCACAGCTTATCTCAATTTTTGTGTGATTCTACAAGTTTTTATTATACAGTATACTACTACACCAAGTGCTTATATAGTATAGTAATAAAGGGAAAGTCCATATGCAACTGATAATGACTGCAAACATAATTATAAGCTGATTAATTATCATAACAAAATTGGCGCGAAAATGCCTGCTGACTTTGTATTGTAAATATACGTTATTTATGAATATGGGTGATTTTAAAATATATAAAACAACGGTATGCACAGACCAGAGTATGTGTCACCTACAGACATTTCAACTACCGGTAACTGCATACAGTATATTATAGAATTGTTGAAGGAGAGGGAGGGTGGATAGCTCCGCGATGTCGCCCATTTCCCACAGTGCACCGCGGTAAACCTTGCGTTCAGCGCCTCTATCGGCCACTGTAGGCATTTATTGGTAGGGAGAATTGCTATTCTGGTACTGCTTATTGGCTATATTGTAATTAATTTTATTTAGAGTATGAAGAACATCTCAGTAGGCCTGTTGTAGATTTCCCTTTGTTTTTGCATTTATATTATTTTAATGTTTCAACTGTCCCTCCGGCCTGGAAGGATATAGTATCTGGGCGTATGGTCGTCATGTTTACATAAGTCGATTGCTCGCGGTTAAGTTCCCGTCTATTTTGACGGTTATTTTTTCTGTTATTTGCCCCCGGCTGGCAATATATATGATGATAAGTCAGGTGGGGGGGGGGGTTGAGGGCCTCAACCTATTATTGTATCCCACGGCAGTCAAAATAGACGGAAACATGATCGCGAGCGTCTGCTTAGTGTAAGCAAGGCGGGCGATACACCCGAATACTACATCCTTGCCCTCCAGCCTCCAGACACTGTCTATTGCCTGTAAATTTGATTGCTTAGCCCATAAATGCGACCGTCCTCAATAGAGGTTTTCTGGTGCACTTGACCGTTTTCTATAGATCCAGAGCATAAAAAAAAAACTTAGAAAACACCCCAGTGACACTCAAAACAATGAAATTTGTGATTAAGTGAGATAATTCCCCTTCATTACTTGCTACCATTTGGCGGACTCCCGTTGGAACTGTTTTATGCAGACGATTTAGTCCTAATAGCCGACAGTATGCAAGATGCTGAGGCCAAATTCAGAGAATGGAGAGAGGGCATGGCGAGCAAGGGTTTAACCCTCCTGGCCCGGGCAGGCACTCCAAAGGACACCTCGAAATAAGGGCAGGTGCCTGGGTGTCCTTTCAGGAGATAGTAAGCTTGAAAGCCTATTCAGCTTGGTCTGAACGCCGTGCGTCCGACGCATGTAAACAAAGCCGATCGTTGCGTCACCGCACCTCCGAAAACAAGAAGGAGAAGACTCATTTGTTATTGTATGTCTGTATGTCGTTGTTTCAGTAGTGAAAAGATCGTCGTATTGCTAACATCGCCTGAAAATGCTCTCCACTGAAATCGTCATCACAACTGAACCAGTTGACTTGGAGAGCTCTACTCAACGCCATTCTACAGATTGGAAACCGCACTATGTTTATAGATGTGTGGGAAATTTCTAGCAGTTAAATTAACAAAAATACGGTAATAATAATAATAATAATAATAATAATAATAATAATAATAATACTTTATTTCAGACTCACACAGTACAGAGGGGACCATACTGGGGTCCATATATACCTTACAGTAACATAAATATATATAAGCTACTGTACATAGGCTACATACAATAAAAATAAATTAAATAATACCCAGCTTGCTATCATGTAGTTCACAGCACTGCCTCAACCAAAAACAGTGGTCATCAAACTACTGTGTTACCAAAACCACTGTCCTAATTGTGTACAGTACCATGCCTCACATCATTTAGCTTCCGGTACAGTATGTTGCTACAGTACAGTATAGGAATATCGGTACTGTACTGCACTATGAGGTTCAGTACCGGTATGCTAATTCTGTAGAGTAGCAGACCTGAAATCATTACTTAAGGTTAAATATAGAGCAACTTCCTCCAGTGTGCCTGGATCCTAGAGGTGTACACTATGCTTGGAGTTTGTAGCATTTTAATGATACTGTTCTCAGAAGTGTTAAGGCACTGAATGAATTTATATGTTAGCTTTCTAATGAGTGATTGGTAACAGTGTAAGTTCATATAGGCACATAGCGTACTTGTACTCTCATATTTTGAGAGCCCCAGAAACATTTTCATGATATTGTGATATGAGATACTTAGTCTATTCACTGTCATTTTCTTATAGTTCCACCATAGTTGTGCTGTATACATTGGTGAGCAGTAGGAGTTGAACAATGTTATTTTTGTATCCCATGTGCACATATGAAATTTTCTTAATATTGAATTTCCCTGCATGTAAAGTTGCCTTCGCTGACGACCCATATCCTCATCATCTGAGCGATCACTTGAAATATAGTGTCCTAGATACTTTACTTTACTTCCTTCTATAATTTCTTCATACAAATGGAATTTAGGTAGCTTTGATTTCAATAGAAGGTTAGATTTAAATATTATGATATTGCTCTTTATAGGATTAAATTTGACTGAATGTTCGATTCAAAATTTTTCACATACTCTTAATAATTTATCCAGTCCTGCTCCAGAGGGCGCGATTAAGGCTAGGTCATCAGCATACATGAGATGATTTACAATGGTGCTGCCAATACAGCACCCAGTGCGAGTCTTGTTCAGCTCCAGACTAAGATCATCCATGTAGACGTTGAAAAGATACGGAGACAATATCCCCCCCTGCCTAACACCATTGGTTACGGCGAAAGAGCCTGACAGGATGTTTCCCCATCTTACACACATTTTTTGATTAGCATACCAGAAAATAAGTATCCTAACAATATAGCTAGGCACTCCCCTGTTAACTAATTTTTCAAATAAGGCTTTGTGACAGACCCTATCAAAAGCCTTACTTGCATCAAGAAAACAAGAGAAAATTGAGCTACAGGTATTTAGTTTGTTGTATGTATCAATCACTTCTTTCAGCACATATATTCTTACAGTTTCTTACAGTAGATCCTCTGGAAAAAGGCAAACTATGCCTGTGTATCCAGCTCAGTACCAGTACTTGCACTGCTGCGGTCGTTCACGGTGTTGGCGGCGGCGGTAGCAAACGCAACATTTTTACTATTCTGTATTTTTGTTTTATAATCAAACTTCAAATCTTGTCTTCCCCATGCTTTATCAAGATTACTTTCAAACTCCCTTATTGATTCGGAATCGACTACATACTGGGGCAGTGCGTTCCACTCATTTACCACTCTATCACAAAATGAGTTCTTCGCCTTCTCAAGCCTATTTCTTTCTTTGTAAATTTTCTTAGAGTGTCCTCTCGTTCTTGTTCCCTCCCGCATCAAGAAGATACCTTCACACACATCCTCATCGTACTTTCCTGACACTATCTTAAAAGTCTCTATCATATCCCCTCTCTTTCTCCTATATGCCAGTGTCGGAAGTCCCAGTGTCCTCAACCTCTGCTCATAGCCCGCGTTCTTCAACGTTGGTACCAGCTTGCTAGCTCTTCTCTGCACTTTCTCCACTGCTTCTATATCCTTTACCATATATGGAGCCCACACCTGGTTTGCATATTCCAGGTGTGGCCTAACCAGCGCTGTATATAGATTCCTGAAGATTTCTTCGTCAAGTGACACAAATGTCCTCCTTATCAGCCCTACAATTCTATTGGCTTTGTTTATCTTTTCCGCTAAATGTTCTGAGAAATTTAACTTATTATCTATCACTACTCCTATATCCTTTTCTGCACTCACTTCCTCCATCGCTTCATACATACTGTATCCTACCTTGTCTATCTTGCTGGTCCCAATCCGCATGTACTTGCATTTTTTTGGATGAAAAGGCATTAACCAATGCTCAGACCATCCCTTCATATGCATTGGTCTGTGCCGTGATTTTTCTTAAAGCCAAACTAATTGCTGCTGGTGACAATATATGCAGACATTCTTTCTAGCATTATCATTTCAACTACCTTACTCACCACACTAGCAAGTGCTACTGGGCGGTAGTTGTCTTTAGCTGTAATTTTACCTGATTTATCTTTAATGACAGGAACAAGTATTACGGATATCATAGACTCCGGCAGGACACCATGCGTAAATAGACTGGTGATGCAAGAACTAAGTTTATCTATTAACAACTTATCTGCATATTTAAGATGTTCTGCATATATACCATCCAGCCCACAAGCTTTATTTAGGTTAAGTTTTCTTATGGCATTCTCAAGATCACTTTCAGTCACTTTAATGTCTTCATAATTACTATCTTTCACATATTGAATTGCACCATTAGTAGACCTTTGGTTTACACTGTTAAGTAGTTCCTTAAAATGAGTTTTCCATAAGTCAGCAATGTTCTCTTCACCCGTAACCCCCTCAACACTGACAGGTAATGGTGTGTTACAATTTTGCATGGATCTGATGTCCTTCCAAAAACAGTCAGTATCCTTTTCTGCCAGACTCTTTGCAAGGGCTTCCTTCCTTAATTGGTTTTCATTTTGCTTAATAAATCTAATGGCATATTTGGTCCTAGCCTTTGCTAGGACATGGACGAGATGAGTTGGGTTAAGTTGTCGAGTTTCTTAGATATAATTGCACCAGTGTTATTCACAAGTTATATTTGTGAATAACAACTTATGACTATATATAGTAAGCTTTGTTTATCGTAAATAGACAAGAAATTATCATGTCCCGATCTTGATTATTGTACTTTTACTTGATTTTGATAATGAAAGACCATACAGTACAATATATCGTCAATAAGCTTATGGGATGAAGCCGTGATGTTGTCGTTCCCTAGGCTGCCTGGCTGAACCGCCCTGAGTTCTTAAGGAAGGCCTTGGCCACGATCGGGCTTTCCCACAGAGCTCTCAAGAAGTGTAGATTATGTTGTTGGCATAAGTGATTGTGTGGAATTTCTATGATGTGTTTAATAGTATGGGGTACTGTCTTACATCCTGGGCAGGTGTCGACGACGGACACACCCAGTCTCTTCTGATAGCTCAGAAGAGCTGGATGGTGCCCACATCTAAGCCTGGCCAGGTGGACTCTATCCTCACGAGGAAGGGAGGACTCAGAAGGATGGATTTCGGGAAGTTGTGCCTGCTACTGCGTGTTGTCTACGAGTGATTTGATGGAACGGCGAGAGATATGTGTATGGATGTGCTTCTGGAAGCTGGTTTGGTGTGGGCAGGGAGGGAAAGATGACAGTATTTGTGTGTGATATCATGTGCTGGGTGTTGTTTTGATATTTCTTGGTGTCTGTGGGTGTGTTGCCATGTATTGTAGTGAATGGTGTTGGTTTGTGGAGGCTGCAGTCAGGAATTGAGTGCCTCTCATGTCCAAGTGGTCTTTGACTTTAAGGACTTTGGATTCTTGATTAGGTGATCTGTAGGTGTAGTAGCTGTGCAGCCTGGGATGATTTTTAGGGCTGTGTTTTGAATGTTATGCAATGTATTATTATGTTCCCTCCACCAACCGACTTTACTCCTTCCTAAACTCAATTAATGAAATCAACAAATACATGTAGCAGTCCAGGGATTCGAACCTACGCTGCTCATACCGAAATTCAGTACATTATCCATCAGCTAGGTTTGAAGCCCAGGCAGGGCTTGCATATTCCATTACTGATCTTACATATTGTGTGTATACTGTTGTGGTAGTTTCTTTGTTGTGTCAAAATTTTGTGTGGGCAAGTGACCTGAGGGCGTTAAAAGGTGGTGGTGCATGGGTCGAGATAAACATGGAATAATAATTGCCAACCTGCACATAATTATATTGTCAAATCCAATGGCACCGAAATAATTATTAACAATGGTATATAGGGTTTTGTGGATCGTCTACACCGGACCTATGACGTCATAGGAGTGTAAGTCCACCATCCAGTCCAGAAAGAGGATACTTCTGTGACGTCACTATGACGTCACAGGTCCGGTTTAGACAATCCACAAAATCCTTTATACCAAAATCCTTTATACCAATATTAATAATGATTTCAGTGACATTGCATTTTAAAAGCAAGATAATTATGTGCAGGTTGGCGATATTGTTTATCTCAACCCGTGCACCACCACCTTTAAGTCTGGGTGTCAGTTTATTTTTTATGTTTGTGATGTGCTGTTTGAATGTCATCAGAGTATCATATGTTGTTGTTGTTCCCTAAGCTGCCTGGCCGAACAGCCCCGAGTCCCTGAGGAAGGCCATGGCCACAATCGGACTTTCCCACAGAGCTCTCATTGAGTGTAGATTGTGTTGTTGGCATAAGTGGTTGTGTGAAATGCAGTCTTCTATGATGTGTTTAATGGTATGGGGTGCTGTGTTACATCCCGGGCAGGCGTCGACAACGGAGTCATCCAGTCTCTTCTGATAGCTCAGGAGAGCTGGATGGTGTCCACATCTCAGCCTGGCCAGGTGGACTCTATCCTCGCGAGGAAGGGAGGATTCGGAAGGATGGATTTCGGGAGGTCGTGCATGCAGCTGCGTGTTGTCTGTGAGTGAGTGAGTGGATGGATCGGTGAGAGATATGAGTATGGATGTGCTTCTGGAAGTTGGTTCGGGGTGGGCAGGGAGGGAGAGAGGACAATAATATTATTGTGTGTGATACCGTGTGCTGGGTGTTGTTTTGATATTTCTTGGTGTCTCTGGGTGTGTTGCCATGTAGTTTAGTGGGTGGTCTTGGTTCGTGGAGGCTGCTGCCAGGAATTGAGTGCCTCTCATGTCCAGATGGTCTTTGACTTTGAAGATTTTGGTTTCTTGATGTAGGTGATCTGTGGGTGCAGTGTATCATATGCAGTATCATGTGTTCTATCTATCTATTGCCTGACGCCGTGATCCCTGAAGGGGTGGCCACGAACGAACCGCCTCCATGCACCTCTGTCCCCAGTCAGTCGACGCCCCTCCCCCAACCAGCACCGCCTTCGTTGCTTACCTATTGAATGGTTACCTATTGAATGATAGTGGGGAATTAAGAAGCAGGCTTGTGTGAACCCCACCTGCAAAGGCTGGTCAGCCAATATTAACTAGGGTATGTTATTAGGTTTGTCGTATCTGGCTTTAAAAGTGGCAATCGTTGGCGCTGTAACCACACTCTCTGGGAGTGCGTTCCACTCGTCGATGACTCTGATAGAGAACCAATTCCCCTTCAGTGTCGTTATCCAGTGGTCTGGTTTGGAGAGTTTCAGCGAGTGGCCCCGTAGGTGGTTGTTATTTTTCTGGAAAAACCTGGTGTATGGTATGTCCTCAAAGCCGTGTAGAAGTTTGTATGTTTCTATCATGTCTCCTCGTTTTCTGCGGTCACTTAGTGTCTGGAGGCCAAGATGCTTACACCTTTCTTCGTAGGGTAATTCTTCTAGGTTTGGGACCATCTTGGTTGCTCTTCGCTGCACCCTCTCAATAGTCTGTATGTCCTTGATTAGGTAGGGTGACCAACATTGGACACCAAAATCGAGGATCGGGCACACCAATGACACAGAGTGGTACAAGGATTTCTTTGTCCAATATGGAGAAGTTCCTCTTAATTATGCCCAAACGACTATTTGCTTGTGCAGCGATTTTAGCGACATGTGCTGAGGATATAATAATGCCCAAGTCTTTTTCATTTGAAGATTTCTGGAGTGTTGTCCCGCGTAGCTGGTAGTCCTCTTTCGGGTTATTATGCCCAATGTGCATAGTCTTGCATTTGTCTGCGTTAAATGTTAGGAGCCATTTCCTGCTCCACTCGTTCAATCTCTCCATGTCTCTCCGAAGGGTCTCGACGTCTGCGTCTGTCCTGATGGTTTTGTATATCTTTGCGTCGTCTGCAAAAAGACTGGTTGCTGATTCGAGGTTGGTAACAAGGTCATTAATATAAATCAAGAAGAAAATTGGGCCCAGCACTGATCCTTGAGGAACTCCACTCATCACCGGCAGCCAATCCGACGGGGAGTTCCTTATGGTAACCCTGTGGAACCTATCTGAAAGGAATGCCTTGATCCACTTCAGGATATTTCCACCTATTCCCATTGCCTCCAGTTTGGTGTGAAGTCTCTGGTGGGGAACCCGATCGAAGGCCTTTTCACAGTCCAGATAGTTTATGTCCACACAGTTACCACTGTCAATATCATTTACTAGGTCGTCGATGTAGCACAGCATGTTTGTGAGGCAGCTCCTGTTGCTCCTAAATCCGTGTTGTGCGTCGCTGATGAGATTGTTCTCAGCAAGGTGTCCCACGATGACTTGTCGTACGATACCCTCCAGGACTTTGGACACTATAGATGTTAGCGATATTGGCCTGTAGTTTAGTGGTTCGGTCTTGCTGCCTTTTTTCAGAATGGGTGAGATGTTAGCCCTTCTCCAGTCGCTTGGAACATCGCCCGTCGCAATGGATGTGCTGAAGATATCCTGGAGTGGGTCGCACAAAATATCTGAACATTCTTTGAGAATCACCGGAGACACTCCATCTGGCCCTGGTGCTTTACTGGCGTTGAGTTCTTGTAGTCGTTTCCTAACTGCTTCCCTGGTTATTATGATGTCCTGCACTTTGGGTCCCTGGAATATTGTGTCCGGCACTGGTGTTGCTCCGTGTGTATCCTCCTGCACAAATACTCTGTTGAATGCTTTGTTCATTTCAGTAGCGATTTCTTGGTCGTCTTCACTTAGGTCTCCATTTGTGGTCTTTACCTTGGTGATTTTTTCCTTGGCAGTCGTTCTAGATCTGACATGGGCCCAAAAGTGTTTGGCGTTGGATGTTGAGTCCAAAGCAACTTTCCTCTCATAGTCATGCTTGGCAGCCCTCACTTCCCTGGTTACTGTGTTTCTTTCTGTGTTGTATTGTTCATGTCTCATATCACTCTTTCTGGCCCTGTACCTTCCCCATGCTTCTTTCTTCCTTTTTATTATCATCTGCAGTCGTCTAGTCATCCACTTGGGTGCATGCGAAATTTGCTTGTTCCTATAGACTGGCACGCATTCCTTCACAATTTTGTCGTAATTTTCCCGAAATATGTTCCACTTCTCACTTGCTGTTTTCCCATTGAAGAGGTTCTCCCAGTTCACTTCTCTGAACAGTGCTTTCATCCTTTCCTTGTCTACCTTGTGGTAATTCAGTTTTGTTGGGACACCCTCCTGGTCCCTGGATATGGTATCAGTCGAGAGTGTAAAATAAAGAACGGCATGTTTGCTCAGTCCTATTGGTGGCAGGTAACGCATGTTTTCAATTTCACAGTCAGTTTTGGTGAAGATGAGGTCGAGTCTCGATGGGTTGTTAGTCTCCCGTAGGTGGGTCCATTCCTTGACGTTCTGGGTCCAAAAGTTGTCATTTACGGCTTCCAGGAAATTGTCGGCTTGTCTATGTCCTTGAGTACCGTTTACCACCATATTGTCTTCCCAGGTGATGTTACCATAATTAAAGTCGCCACACACTAGAATTTGTGCATGTTTGTTGCTGGTCTCGCTCTGTTTAATGAGGTCACATATTTTATCATTGTTCTCTGCTGAGGAGGAAGGTGGTCTGTATACTGTACCTAAGACTATGTTTTTCCCTTCCTTGTTCCTTACCTCACACCAGACAGACTCTTGTGCTTCATGATTAACAAGGTCACTCACCGATGTCTCATCTATAATAAGTTCCTTCCTGACCAGTATTACGACGCCTCCCCCAGGAGCATTTTGGATTTCTCTGTCCTTTCTTATGACGCTGTATTTATGAACATTGAAAAAGTTACCGCTTAGCATTTCGTGATTCATTTTGTTTCAGTTAGGAAGATGAGGTCTGGGTTCTCATTGTTCAGTAGTGTTTCAAGGTCGGCAGTCTTGTTACCGAGTCCATCTAGGTTGGTGTATAGGCACTTCAGGGTCTGGTGTGGGTGTTTGTTGCTTAGTTTACCTGTATTTACATTGGCGAAATGCCTTCTGCCTTAAATTCTCCTTTGGCACTTTAATCACCTCCTTTTTCTTGTAGTCCACAATCCACTTGAATTCCTCGCTGTTGTTCTCCTCGTTTCTCTTCACAGCTAGAAATGATCAGCGTCTTCCTTTCTTCCCGTTCGCTCTTTGTCTTATCCCTAAATATCCTTATTCCCTTGGCCATGTGGTTGCCTGTTGATTCGAGGCAGGGTGCGGCCCTATCTACTACCCCAACCATTTCTTCAGCTTCAAACCTAACCCTGAGAAGTCTTGGTTCCATTTTGTAGTCTCACGGCTGGCTGGATTCATCAGGAATGTTCCTGTGTAGCCTGGAGGTGTCTTAAGATCTTGAACTCTTCCCTATCGAGTTTCATGTGCTCCATGAGGAGCTTGGTGACAAATTCCAGGTCACGAGCTGTGCCTATTGCCATATCATCCGTGTCCGGCTCTGGAGCATTGGCAAGTATTAGGTTTCTTGATCTCTATAGTCTGTCTCTTTCGGTGTTCATCACTGTTTTCATTTCTGCTTTAATTTGTTCCTTTCCCACAATTCTTTCAGTTACTGTTTCGTTCTGGTCCCTGATGTTGTCAATCCTTTCAGTTACTGTCTCGTTCTGGTCCCTGATGGTGTTAATTCTGGCATCCAACCTCTTCACTTCTTCCTCCACATTTTGTTTTTCAGTGTTGTCACTTTCACCAACATCCATGCACTTGGCTTCTACTACACTCAGTCTAGCCTCTATTTCCTCCCTTTCTTTAATTTCCCTTGAAACACTTTCCTTCAGTTCCACTATTTCTTCACATAAAGCCTTTTGTTTACCGTCCATCTCCTCCTGCTTTGAGTCTATTCTCTTTATGTATTTAAAGAGCTTCGCACACCCTTTTTTACAGTCTATACAGTGCCAGTTAAAATGATCCCCACCTTCATCTTCAACCATATAGTCATACACGCTTTCCGGCACTTTCGCGCATTTTATGTGGTACCAAGTATCACATATTTCACACTCAACTGCCTTATTGTTGGCCTTGACTGGGCCTTCACACTTACCACAGTCAGTTTTATGTGTTTGTTGTTTAATCCGTTCACTTGATCTGCACTGTTGATGGTCCACTCCGTTTTGTTGATCTTCCGTGGCGTTCTCGTTGGGTTTGTTTACGTCCATCTTGTCCGCCATGTTGGTACCAGTACCAGCGTTCTACAAATGCCACCACTTATTTTGCCACTTTAAGCCCTAGTTATTGGTCTGACACAGTCTTACCTGCTATTCCCCACTATTCACACTTAGGTAAGCGATGTTGAAGTAGATGTAGAGGCATCCACTGGCTCTGGCACAGTACAGTTGATAACAATCACGGAGCACGCTCTCACAACGTCCTCGTCTTTCTTCTTACATACTTCGTTCATATACTTCATATGTTACTCCTAGGTTTTTGGGTGCGTGTGTTGCGTGTGTTTGTGTTAGGGGGGTGTTGTTTATGGTGAGGTGCGGGTTTTTGTATTCGGATGTCCAGCTCGTGAGGAGGGTTGTAGTGGATTTGACTGGGGCTAATTAGAGTCTGTTTGTAGTGCACCATTCATGTAGTGTGTTGAGATAGGGTTTGAGGAGATGTGTTGCTCTGTCTGGGTCTTGGTGTGTACATGTTGGTGTTGTGTCGTCTGCATAGGAAGCTATATATATTTGGGGTACGTGAGGTGTGGGTATATCATGCATTATAGATTGAAGAGTGTGGGCGACAGGACGGATAATTGCAGGACTCTAGTTTTTTTTTAAAGTTTCTGATGTTGGATGACTGACTGGCAAATGATGTGTGCATATCTGCCTGATAGGTAGTTGGCCAGCCACCTTTTTGTATTGTTGTGCATGTTTGTGTCGTAGATTTTGCTTGTTAGGTTGTGGCGGGGGATGGTATCGAAGGCTTTACTAATGTCAAGTGTGGCAAGTAGTGATCTGTGTGGTAGTCTGGCAGAGTTGATGCCGTCAAATGCTCTTTGTGTAAGGTCTGTAAGAAGAGTGTTTATGGAGTGTAGTGGCCTAAAGCCATGTTCTGATGTAGGTAGGGGAATGTGAGGTGTGGTTAGTTGTAATATGAGGCGTTTGGTACCTTTTGAGGGGGTGCAAAGGAAAGTGATAGGGTGGTGTGACAAAGGGGGTTTATCATTCCACTGTAAGGGAAAGCTACGTACTGCATGTGTGAGAAGCATGCCACATTATGGTAGTGAGACGTGGACAGCCACAGAGGATGACATCAAAAGACCTTAAGCTTACTGACATGAGTTTAAGAACATAAGAAAATGGGAGTCTGCAGAAAACCGATGGGCTTACACAAGGCAGATCCCTGTCACACCCAACCCTAATAATTATAAGGCCTAATTTTAAAAAATGGGAATCTGCAGAGCCCCACACCTGCCAGATCGCCCTCTTGATAGCGTAATGCTTAGTGTGCGGAATTTCGGTGCGAGTATCCTTGGTTTGAGTCCTTGGAGTACCACATGTACCATTGATTTAATTAATTAGGTTTATTTGAAAATTAATTGGTGGGTTGGTGAAAATATATAAGAATACTATAGTGAGAGACGAACCAACAAGAGTGGTTGAGAGGGAGATATTAATTTTGTTTAATACAAATTGTACTTTTTAACTCATGGCGATTCTATTTAGTCATCCCCGTTTGGCTCTCTCTCCGTCTCCCTTCTTACCTGGATATTAGCTATGGGTATTTGTAAAAAACTAAAGGTTAGGATTTCAGATTAACTAGATGTCCACTATACTGAATTCGGTTTCTTTACATGGGCGATAAATTGAATCCCTTATTAGCTAGCTACTTTCTCTATACAGTACTTAATGAACAAAAATGAAATTATGCGTCTCCCATCATATATAGTCCACGTATATTTCTCTACAAAATCTTCAAAATAACTGAGAAATTTTGATGGTAACTTTGCAATTTACCGTCAGTTGAAAAGAAACATAGTTAATTTCGTCATGTTTAATTACGTTATGTATATTCTCTCGTCCTGGCCACCTCGCTGGGATTGCAACGTCTGTGTGGGCAGTGTATCTATGCTCCCTCATGTAAATGTCTCATCAGGCAATATAAAATAGTTAAGGAAATCATTGTTTTGTACTTACTTGGCTTAACAATACCTGTAACCTCAAATGTTTATATATTGTCTTTTTTCAATTTTCAGGACACGGGAGGATTGCAGACAGACGCCACCATCGCCGCTAATCCATCTCCTACCACTCCTACACCCCAAGGACAGCTCCTACTACAATTAATCAAACCACTACACTACTGCAAATCCTTCTCCTACCACCCCTGCACATCATACGCCCCAAGAACAACACACTACGGATCCCCTACGATGAACCACCACACTGCTAATACATCTCCTACCACCTCTGCACATCATACGCCCCAAGAACAACCCACTATGGATCCCCTACGATACTCCAACTACACCAGACATACATCAAATCTACTACTTTACTATACTCTATACAAATGACCTTGGCAGTTTTCACCCTTCTCCACATAGTTACACATGATTTTCAAAATTATTTTACTCTTGGAGATAATCTATATCTATTGCCTGACGCCGTGATCCCCGAAGGGGTGGTGTTTTGGTTTTACATCACTTAAATAAATAAAAATTTATTCATATATTCATACTTTGGGGTGATGATTTGTTGCCAAGTAAATTTGAATGGAGTATAACCATTTGATTAACTATTTCTTTATTGTAAACCATTCTGCTTTATCCTAATGAAAGTGACATTTTGTATTGTTTTAACACAAGTAGGGTTACCTGCCCTCTAGTTTATATTAAGAATAATTTATCTGGTAAATTAGTAAGCAAATTATATAAATTATAGATAAAGCTGTATGGTAGTAAATTGTGCTCCCCTGTATAAAATATATTTTTTTTATGCAAATGGAGATATATTCGGTGAGTTACTTTGCTTTTTGTTTGCTTTCAATTTTGTATATTCGTATTGCTAATTTGCTTGAATAATTGTAATGTACAGTAGCTTATATAAATGCCATCTCATTTTAAATATTTAGTACAATTTGCTTTGAATATTAAAGTAACGTACCCTACATAAATGCTAGTTCATATTGTGAGAGTGTAGCTTTATGAAGATAGTTTGAATTAGATTCTTGATTATGATAGATTTTTATTGCATTAGTAAAATAAGGTAATCCATGTTAATTATATTAGTTGAGCTAGGCAACCCATATGTATCCTATTTTGGCTAACAATAGACCATTTTAATAGGGTTTAAGTTGTGATTATAGAGATAGAGCAGTCCTGGGTGTTATTGTTCCCCAGGCTGTCTGACAAAACAGCCCCAAGGTCCCGAGTAAGGCCAAGGCCATAACCGAGCGCCCCCACAGAAACCTCCCTGTTTACCACTAAGAAAGCCCAGGTGACCGAAGCCGCTCCCAGGCGAGGAGCTGAGGAGGGTGCAGAAATGCCCGGGATACCGAAGCCCCACCCAAGGCCCTGTGCCCCTCGACAGTTATGAAGGGAAATTTGAGGGACAAGTCCTGGGTGTTAAAGTAGCTTACACTGTGATGGCGTCTAGCTGCACTCGCCTTCCGACTTCACTCTTGGCAGTTTCTCCGGGCAAGGCTCCACTGCTCCAGGCTTACACATGCTAGCATGTAACTCTTTTAGCCTTTGAATGATAATAACTGCTTTTAATTAGGGTAGTAGAATGACGATTTAGGTTGGAGGAAATGGATAATTTTAAGGAAAATTTAGGTATTTACTGTAACAATATTCTAATTAATTTTTCCCTTCAGGTGTGGTGAATGGATAGCAGCAGAGGATGCAGTAGAAAAAACAGACAATCCACAGCAGAAATAAACAGAATCAACAGCATCAAGATAAGAAAACCACAGCAAGAGAAGAAACCACATCACCAGCTATAGAAGAAATATGAGGACAGTCACTCGCAGCAGAAGATAGCACATCAACAGAATGAACAGCAAAAGACAGCACAGCAGCAGACAAAGGAACAGCAACAACAGAAGAACCGTTAATCGCAACAACAGAAGGAAGAAACAGCAGACAAATGCCCAAAAGTAAACACAAAATTTAACAGCATCAAAATACGACTACCACAGCAGCAGCAAGAAACATCAAGAAATGGAAGCAATATCTGAAACAACAGCATCGAGAAACAACAGCATCGAGAAACAAAAGAAACCACACCGGATAACTCTACAGTATAAGCGGCAATGGCAACGGAAGAAATAGGAGCATTATCAAGAAACAGCAGTAAAGAACTAGTATAGATATAAGACGCAAGAAAAAACAGCCGCAACAGCATTTACGGAAGATTTGGGAGCAGCATCGCACTTCAACAACATAAGAAACTACGATCACAGGAACCTCAGGAAGCCGAACACTACAGCATCAACATACAGCTAAAGAAGAAACTACTTCAACAGCAATAAAAGAAATAAGAGGGTCATCAATCGCAGCAGTAGATCAGTAAACAGGAACCGAAGAAGTACAAGAAGCATCAATCGCAACAGAAGACGACACAGATCAAGAAACGGTAACGGAGAAATACAAGGACGATCAATTGTAGCAGCAATGGAAGAAATACGAGGAACCTGAATCGCAGCAGATGACGGCAATAAAAAAAAACTGCAACGGAGGAAATACGAGGACCCTGAATCCCAATAGAAGACAGCACAGCAGCAATGGAAGAAATATGAGGACCATCAATTGTAGCAGAAGACCGCAACAGAAGAAATACGAGGACCCTGAATCGCAGCAGCAACAACGGAAGAAATTGAAGGATAGTCAGTTGTGGGGCCACTACAAGAACATCAGCAGCTGTCTACTCCTCCCTAATCCTTACCACCATCCTATATCCTTCCTTCCTTCCCCATTCCTCTCATCCCATTCCTTACCTCTCCTTCATCCTCCTTTACCTTATAATGGTTAGTGGGTTTGGCTCACAACCATAAATCCAGGGTTAGATTCCCGGAGTTTCAGAGATGGAGGGACATGTCTCATCATATATGATGCCCCTGTTCACCTAGCAGGAAATAGGAACCTGAGATTTATGACGTCCCTTCTGGGGAGGCAAACCATGGTAAACTGAATAATATACAGGAGATACTGTATACCAGGCTGGGTTACTCGCCCACCACAGCCTCCAATGGTCATGAAGATACACGTGGCAATGTGCAGTACAGCGCATAGCTCAACTTTTATCTATTTTTCTCCTAGTGTGAATGTGGTGATGTGAGAGGGGTGTCGGTGGGGGTTTCAGGGGGTTGTTTGGGGGGGCGTTAGTCTGCAAGTCGTTAAACATTGGCCGACATCAACTTACTCGCTGGTCCGGTCTTGGTGCTTGCTGTCGGGTGCATGAGGTAGTCAAGCCTCTAACTGACGATAGAATAAGACTGCGCAGTTGAGAACCATAGTACTTTCCCACCTTTGCTCGTGCGTGGGTTTAAAACCAAAGGATCTTGAAACGTTCAACGCCTGAAGAACGGTAATCTACTGTAGGGTAGGAAGCTGGTATTCATCTGTTAAATGTTTTATCATCCTTGATTTTATACTTCACACGGAGGAAAGATAGGAATGGACTCTCGATTCGGCTAATAGCGAGTACAGTTGATGTCCTGAATGCTACGGCTTGGAGGAAACGCCCCAAAAGTGCCGCCTTCCCTTCTCCGAGGGGGAGATCCGGCGAGGGAGAGGAGGGGTCGAGCACTCTGTATCTCGTCACCTAAGTCTCTCGTCCTTCTACCTACCCATCAGCTTAACTTTTGTCTCTCCTTAACTCATCCAACACGGGCATGGGAGTTGTTTGTGGAGGTTGTGGGGTGTGTGTGGGGGTGGCGTTATTTAGTGCTCGAAGGGTCCACAGCGTCATGTTCGGTTCATGGTGGCTAGAGGGCAAGAATATGGCTGGTGGTTATATAACGTCATAGACTCATTGAGGATATGACAGTATATCTTCCCCATGTGATATATTTGTTCTATAACGACTATGATCCAAAGACGTCGTGGAATCTTCTTGGACTCTATGATTGTCCCCGCCACGCACTCTTCACCTCAGCCTCACTCGACTCTCCAAACTCTATTGTGTTGACAGTAGTGGTCATGTTGAATTAAAACCTTGATATGATTTCACACTTATTCACAATCGAGTCACTGTCAGCTGTGGCGCCCCGCTCGTGGTTTTCTTCATCTGGTCCGATAGCTAAGGAACGGCACCTTATCACACCGGAGCATCACGAGCGGGTTACCTTAACAGCTGAGGCGGCACAGTTGTGGTGGAGTTCTGTTGTGCGATGCCACACCCTTCTGGTACAATGAACATTTTATTCTGGCTTGCATTAGTCTTATTCTATTAAATTCAGTTTGGACCTGTGAAATCAAAGGAATAATTAAGTTACCCCTTTGATTTCTAGTGGTTCTTCCTAAGCTGAACAGTCAACTGTTGGCCAAAATATAATGGACGTCCTTTGTACCGCGGGGGTTGAACTCGGCAACAAACACAGGACCCCCCGCACATGTTCCGTTATAAGGGCTGGTGACAATCCATGAGCACAATACGGGGTTACTGGAGAGTGACTTAAGTGTCAACGTCTTTTGCCTCTACCGGGATTGTATCACCACCGTCATGTTGTTGGTCGAGTACCGTCACCCCTCTCGCGTACACTGTGTGCGTGGTGGCTGTATGTGTGCGTATCCTCTGTCATCCTTACCTTGTCCCCCATATCCTTACCTGTTACAGTTTATCTGCTGTAAATAAAAGGTAATTATTATTATTATTCTGTTTACTGTTGTATGTATCTCCATTTGTGTACAGGGGAGCACACCCTAATGTAATGTATACTCTGAAATTGTATTTGTTATTACAAAATAAAATCCATGTTATGTACAATAAATTTTTATTAAACCCAAGTACTGTATTATTATTACATAAATACTGTATATATAATAAAACAGATGGTAGGGAAGAGAGAAAAGAGATAAAGGGAGGGATAAAGAACTGAGGAGAGAAGAAGAAAAGGGAGAAAGCCAGAAGAGCGAGGATAGGAAGAGATAAAAGAATGACACAAAAGTTAACAGTATAAATATATTTCAATGTACATTTACTCCCTTGTAGAGAGTAGCCAGGTTTATCATATACAGTAATTGTAAAGTTCTTACTCATTTACATAAGCGCCTTTTCCATAAACGCTCTCATCAACTTGGATGGTAGACAATTTCCAAATTATACTATAACTAGGGATAAAACTATACTACAGTACTTCTATATCACTCGGTCTGAACAGTATTTGTAAAGACTTCCATCAACTTACAATAATGCTTGCTCCTGATATCCACTCTAATAAGAATATGGTTACCAAAATAATCTAAGAAAACCGTCAACTTATAAATAATGCTAGCTTCTGGATTACACTTCTATAAGAACACTATTTACAAAAATAATCTATATAATATCTGAAAAATATTCCCGATATGTAGCCAAAATGTAATTGATGGAAAAATTGCTGTGCAAGTTCATTGGGAGCAGGGGGCTAGGGATCCTCCTCCCCTTGTAAAATTCACCTACTAGACAAGACAGAGAATGGGACGAGGGAACGCGAAAGTGGTCTCGGACCCTCTGTATCAAGTCGGCCACCCCCAGCTATGGGGTATGTGCCTGAGTATATACAATTATACATACATACATATAAGTTCACTAAACCTTGTGTCAGCTAACTTGGCACAAATCTTGACCCCTTAACATCTTAAAGCTTAAAAACAATGAAGACAATCGAGCTGGTATATACAGTATTGTATATTATAGTATTTTTTTCCCAGCTGATGGTAAATTGAATCTCTTAGGGAGCTGATTTCTCGATAAATAATGGAAATACTGTATATGAAACTACTATGGTTGTGTTGTATTAATGCCAAGTTTTCATAATCAACATATTTCGCTACAAAATCGACCTTATAGCTGAGTAACAAAGATAGAAACATGATAATTTACCCTGAGCTGGAAAAAAATACTTTAGTTGGTAAGGGTAGACCAGTAAATAACTAGAGTGAAATTACAGCCTGTTTACTATAGCTGTTTCTGAGATATATAGAAGCTATGGATCAGAATTATTGCCAAGTTAGCTGCCATGGGTATACAGTAGAGTAAGGCGAGCATCGCACGAGCTTTAATGGTCCACTTTCCCCCCGCAACGTTACTGGGATCTTTTGCACTGGTATCGGAAACTAGACTGAAGATTCATATAAGTGACAGGATTATATATATAAAATTAAAGATTCATATAAGTGACAGGATCATATATCAAGTTAGCCTCATAAGCTGCCAGACCAGAGTTAAGGGGAAAAGCGCTTGTGTGATACCATCCTTACTCATAGACCATTTACTTCCCTAGGATATTTTAGGGTTAGTGTCTACAAAAATATATTCCGGTACAATACTATACTTGTAGATAATGCCAACGAACGACAAAATTCTCGATCCTTGACCTCTTCGTAACTGGGCCTAGAGCAAAGTGGCTGTACAGTCACGCTAATAAGTAATATCTCGGCACCAAGTATATTTTGATCAGTAATTAGTATCGGCAATATCTAAGCTTCATTTCTTCATATCAAGTGAAATGTACACACACGTTCCTACACCTACCCATCCTATTCAACAACTGACAGACATTAATACAGCACAGAGCGAGCCAAACGTAATGACAGCTGGGACATGATTTATTAGCGTGACCGTACATATCCACACCTATTTCCTGGTGGACTCTTCCCATATGATAGGAATTTCAGCCCGATTGCTTTCATTAATTTTAAGTTATAAGAAGTTAAGGGGTCAAGATAATTGTCAAGTTCGTTGGCACTACCTATATATAAAACAAATACAGTACTAATATAGGTTGTTGATGAACTTTTGTATTCAAGTGTACCATTATGTTTTAAAATAATGTCCAACCTTAAATTAACAACTTCAACTGTATTTACATCTTCCTTAAAAAAATCTACCCATTTACTTTTATAATAATTTCCCCTTTTTACTCAAATTATTTTTAGTAAGACATTTATATTATGGAGGTAGGACATAACTTTCAAACATGATATAAATCAATAATTTGTTAACCATGAATGGATTTATTCTATTTAAATTTACAATCACTCTTGCATCACTTTTCACAGATAGTCTTAGTGTTTTCTAGCAGCCCTTGACTAGTAATATTAATTCAATGTCATTTTGTTTATTTTGCAATTTTTACATTATAATAAGTGTCAAGTTAAATGCCCCTTTCTTTAGATGTTGATGCAGTTTTTAACCCCTTCTATACCAGCGACGTCTTTTGATTATATTCTGGCTCCTACTAAACGATTTTATTCACTTTACGAAGGATCTTTAGCAATTATAATTCTTTGAACTATCTCAATCAACCCTTTTAACTACCACAGATCCTTTCTAAGCTGCATAAAATCGTATAAATATTGCTAGAATAAAATATAACAGACGTCGCCGGTACAGAAGGGGTTAACGCCATATACTCCTTTGATTGACATGGCTAGGGCGTGCCTTTTGTTACAGGGACTTTACTGGACATTTGCCACGAATCGCTAGACCTGAGTGTCTAAACTCTTGGCATCTACCAATGGCATGGGTTGGGTAGGTGTCATGGTACTGAAGCGGTCAATTATAGTGAATAGATTTTAGAATCATAATACAGTACAAATGTAACACAATATTGGACACACTAAAGTATCGGGTGCAGGAATCTTCAATAGTAAAGAATATTTCCATTTACATATGTACCACCAAGAATATTTCCATTTACATATGTACCACCAAGAATATTTCCATTTACATATGTACCACCAAGAATATTTCCATTTACATATGTACCACCAAGAATATTTCCATTTACATATGTACCACCAAGAATATTTCCATTTACATATGTACCACCAAGAATATTTCCATTTACATATGTACCACCAAGATTTTGACTGAATGGACCTACGTTTCAATGAGGTCCTTACGAAAGACGAGTTCAGACAAATGCTTTTTACGGCAATTTTTGCTCGGCAAATCCTGTTGGGAAGCTTTTAAATTAAAGTTCTTATAAGATTTCAACCCACTACAGCTATCGAACACTAGGATACATATCCATACCGTATCATAAAACAAAATTAAATTAAGTTCTTAAAAGATTTCAACCAACTACAGCTATCGAACACTAGGAAAGATGTCCATACAGTATGAAAAGAGCTTCAAAATGGGTGTAATTTTTTACATCATTCTTAACACCCTAAATTAAATTAAAGTACCGGGTATGTGATTCTCCCAGGATTCAAACCTAGGATATCACATACAGAACTTACACGCTCTAACCATTACACCATCAAAACAATGATACTGATTGAGTCGCGGGAAAAAACACTCGTGTGAACTCGTCTCAAGTTAAATAATATCTAGTATTAACCAAAATACAATGCAAGCAATAAAAGTGACCAGTTGGTACTAATGGATTAAATAATAATACTCTATAACTACAATAATATACTGTACAACTACAGTATATATAAACAATGATAACAATAATTCCGTCCATCACCACAGCTTCTAGACCTAAATGTGTGTGAATTTATATTTTGTTTTTGTGTGTTGACTGTTTTCTGTTGTCCCTATTCTGACTCTGTCTTGAGTCGGCCACCATCACCACCAAATAGTGGGTTGGTAGGAGGGTAGCCTACAATTTGTATGAGGTGGTTCATAAACTACAAAAAATTTATAAAAATAATTCCCTAAAAAAATTAGTTTGGTTACAAACATACAATGGTTTAGTGTTGTCTTCCATTACATACATTGCAACGGCTGTATTTAGAATGTAATGCAGTACAATAAAGTCACAGCACTGCCGTACCAGGTCATCACTGTGGCTCATGTTGGCATAGTGCCAACCATACCTCAGCAAGATTCAAATAAGTCCCCCTCCAGCACTTTCAGTGAGTGCTGGCCCATTCTCAGAGTGAGGTTTGGCATCTTCTACCCAACCTTAGTCGTTCCTGTCTGTCTCTTTCTTCTAGGTGCTGGCGAGATCGCCTGATTGGGTGGCATTGGCCTGAGGGTGCAAGCCCGTGGGCTGATGATCCTCTCCTACGCTGCCCTCTCAGAGATAGATCTCATCTCTCCCTGGCCCCTTCAGGGGCCCGAGCATCTGGAGCAGTTTCAGTCTACCGGACTCGGGACTATTCGGCCAGACAGTCTGGGGAACAACAACAACTATTTAAATACTAAATTGAATAATCTAACTCTTTCTTCAGTGGGTTAATATTGCATATTAATTGGAGCACTACATACAAATTGGTTAGTCTACCCTAGATAGAAACTATTCTGGCTAAAAATGATGTGGGCATGTGGAGAGGATAGATAATAAAAAAAGGTTGAAGAGTTGCAAGTCTGAACGTAAAAGTAGTGCGTGGAGGGGTAGACATAGAAAGACGTAATTTCAGGTACTCAAATCTAACCTAAAATAAAAAAACGACACTACAGTGACAAATTACAAATGGCAGAGGTGACTCCAATCCTCTGTCACAGCACTGTTTACAAGACCGTAGCTTTTCTGGAAGTTTTGAGCTGCCCCTTCACTAAAAACTATCTCTACTGTATAAGTCTTTGACTGGAGAAGGTTCATTGTATTATGGATATTCTATCTATTGCCAGACAATTTGATCCCTGAGGGAGTGGCCACAAATGAATCACATCAATGTAGCTGTAGCTAAAAAAAGTAATCTTATTGAAAAAGTTAAAAATGGCACAAGGGCACTAATATTTGGAATGAGATATCTAGCAAAATTGATCATAACTGTTCCCTTCCAGTGTTTAAGACAAGGGTTAAGAAATTCCTATTGAGTGAATTACATCTTTAATCATTCAAAATGTGTGATGGATGCTTTGTAAGAGTTGAATGTATTAACTATTTTGCAAGCGATCATTGACATTATATATATTATTATTATTGTTGTTATTATAATTACTGTATATCGTAGTCTTTATTTGCACTTTACCATTTTTCTGCACACCTTAACACCTTGGCTACATCTATATTTGCACTATTTAGGGCATATTCAGGCATTCCTGAATGATTAATCAAGCATCTGCATTAAAGGAACTGTATTCTGCCAAAAACTAGGTGAAAATAACTTCAAAATGAGACCAGAACGAGCTTCGTAGATGGCGGGGTTCACCCGCAGCGTTGCCATAAACATGCGGGAAAACCGCTAATTATTAGCTCTCGCTCGCTCGGCAACACTGTTGTGAGACACCCGCGCGAGATACCGTCTCCCTCAGTGCTGATACCGGTACTCCTAATACCCAACCGCGGGCTCAACCCTGAAAGGGGTTGAAATAGGGGGAGCTATCCCCCCGCCAAAGGCGGCTTTCTAGGGCCTTTCCTAGCTGATGCTGAGAGGATTGGGTTCTAGTCATGTGGTGATGGGCTGGTCCATCAGAGTGAGAACTGAGCGATCTCTGCCATACCCATAGCTTACTCTGACTGTTCCTTTTACTTATATATTTTCTAGATCTCAAGTGACGGCGTCTCTTCCGTGGATTGACCTCCCAATCTACCAAAATTGGAAGCCAAAGCATCACATTTTTCCTTTGCCCCTCAACTTTATCTTCATAATTGCTGAGGGGCACAGGGCCCTGGGTGGGACTTTGGTTTCCCGGGTGTTTCCGCACCCTCCTCAGCTCCCCGCCATGGAGTGGCTTCGGTCACCCAGGCTTTATTGTGGTCGGCAGGGAGGGTTCTGTGGGGGCGCTCAGTTATGGCCTTGGCCTTGCTCTGGGCCTTGGGGAACAACAACAACAACATACCCAACCGCCTGAGTTCATGTTGGCTCCAGTTCAGCACACCATCACATCAGCATTCAAACTTGCTAATCTGAAAAAAATATAACGGGGTATGTAAGACAAGAACGTTTCTTGGAGAATTTTCTGACACAATGAAATGAGCAGATCCAATATATTTTGCACCTTGGGAAAATTTTGAGCAAAAGTCTTATACAGTACAGTACTATGGGGCATTTTATGAGTAATTTAGGGCCAAAGGCTATACAATGTAGGAGTGTTTGTGCCTCTGCCAAATATTGCCGCTTGTATTACTTTTCTTATTCTGGATAAACCAAAGTTTTTCCAAGGGGGAGAGTTACATAGATACACAGACCTTGTGGTCCGAACTAGGAGTTCTGGACTTAATAAAGTGGGATTTGCTACAAAGTGGAAGGTAAAGACAGCAAAGTACAGGGCTCTCTCCCCATCCACCATTCCCTCCGAGACCTTGAATCAAAATTTAGTTGGGAAAACAAGGCCCCAGCAAAATAAAAAAAAATCTAATGGGATTCTTAGTAGCCTATAGAAAGAAGTTAAGAACTATGGTACAGTCAGCGTTGCCAGGTGGATTTAGCTAAAATATCGTACCAAATATGTCAAAATTATCGTATTTGCATCAATATTATCGTACAAAGTTTTCATCATACAGTATCATGGATTTCACCTATACAGATCTATTTCTAGAACTAGTTATCAAAGCTTAAATGAAAAACACAATAACACAGTTATTTCAATTCTAAAATTTGAATGGTAGGGAAACAAAATAATATGTGTGCGCTAATAGTAGTAGCAACATTTCTGTAAAGTTTATTAAAATCAAATATGCTGTGGGAGTAAACTCTAGGACTAGCCTACATAGACTTGGCCTCCAGAACGCCCCAAAAATGTATCATAAAGGGGGGCAAATCGTCACAATATTGGAGGGATAGTCCGAGACATTCTTATGAATTTTTCATATATATAAATATATACAGTAAGAGTGTAATTTGTAGTTAACTTATTGTAGAGATAGTTTATACAAGGTTGTATGTATGTACAGTAGGTGTGTCCTTTGTCTACTGTATGTATGAATAGCCTACAGGTGTTATGACTGGTTATATAAATATTGTGGAAATCGGTGTTTATGTTGATTTCAACTTAAATAGGTCCCGATAATGGAGAGTGATACAATTTTTCTATATTTGTTTTACCATTTGTTCAACAATTTTATAATTATTGTATATAGGCACTGAATTATTGTAAAAATTCCCGAATTATCGCATTATTGTACACCTGGTATTGCACAAATGGTCAAATTATTGTATTTGTACGATAATTATCGTACGACTGGCAACGCTGGGTACAGTGCATACTACAGTACACCACCTTTTTATCCAAAAATCATGTCTTGAAATTTAAGATAAGCGAGTTTTACAGATATACGAGGGTCCCTCTAAATAGAGCTAAATATGTGCACAAATGGCCAAATATACAGTTATCAATGTATTTAAAACCATTTCAAGGCTGTCTTAACTTGAACCCTTGTCTAGCGGGGCCGGACTTAAGTCGGTCTAGAGAACCAAGGACTATGTGGCGGGGCCCGCCTTAACCCTTCAACCCCGGGTGGTACACGTGTGTACCATTATGTTTTGCCCCCAGGAACCCGGGTGGTACAACATTGTACCATTGCTTGAAAGCCTGTGAGCTTCGTGTGCGAGGCGTCGGTCCGACGCATGTAAACAACAGCCGGCTGGACCGACGCCCCGCATCTCCGGCCACAAGAAGGAGAGCGTCGCTTGTTCGTGTGTGCCTGTATGTTGTTGTTAAGTATCGAAAAGTAGTGTAAAGTGGCTGTTTTGGCCATAAAGTTATCTCCAATGAAATCATCATCACAAATCAAGCACTTGACTTAGAGAGCTCTACTTCAACGCCATTCTACAGGTAAATAACACAGCTACGCTTGGGGATGCGCGGGAAGCAGTCAGCATAACAATGATACGGTAGCCTAGCCTAGACGTTTTTCGGCCAAAACACCCGGATTTCGGGGAATATTTATGTAATGCGTAGCCGGGGCGGGAGGGTTAAGTCGGTAGCAATTTTGAGCACATAATTGGCTCTGAGAGAGACGAGCGGTGGGAGGAGCGTAGGTTCACTCTGACCGTTCGGCACGGGTCCCGCGCGGCAATTGCCGTCCCCTCCACACACATCCACACTCATTGCCTCGCTACACAGGGAATTATGTAAGGAAATTACCGTATTTTAGGGATTTTTCCTTCGTGTTGCACGATCGTTGCAAGAGAACGCGTGGTCGTAGCAGGATGGTTCTGGTGTCACTGGAAAGCTCAATGAACGCCCTTTCAGGGATACATAATTGTATTACGCTCTGGCTCTTGTTTATGCATGAAAAAGAGCATGGAAACAAGGTCGTTTAGGGTAAAACCACCCGCTTGGCGGGTAGTAGAAGTTACTGACGGGCCCTGGCGGGTGCCCAACCCCGAAAAGGGTTGAAATAGGGGAGCTATCCCCCCGCCAAAGGCGGCTTTCTAGGGCCTTTCCTAGCTGATGCTGAGAGGATTGGGTTCTAGTCATGTGGTGATGGGCTGGTCTATCAGAGTGAGAACTGAGCAATCTCTGCCATACCCATAGCTTACTCTGACTGTTCCTTTTACTTATATATTTTCTAGATCTCAAGTGACGGCGTCTCTTGCGTGGATTGACCTCCTAATCTACCAAGATTGGAAGCCAAAGTGTCACATCTTTCCTTTGCCCCTAAACTTTCTCTTCATAATTGCTGAGGGGCACAGGGCCCTAGGTGGGGCTTTGTTTTCCCGGGCGTTTCCGCACCCTCCTCAGCTCCCCGCCATGGAGTGGCTTCGGTCACCCAGGCTTTATTGTGGTCGGCAGGGAGGGTTCTGTGGGGGTGCTCAGTTATGGCCTTGGCCTTGCTCGGGGCCTTGGGGCTGTTCGGCCAACTGAAGTGATTAAATATTTGAATTATTTTGTATAAAAGGGATGTTACTGTACTGATCTATCGAATTACTCCCCCTCCCCGTATACTGTCGGCCAAAATGTCTGCCGTCGTCGTCCGTCTGTCAAGAAACTACCGTACTAAACTGTTCAATTGATTTTCACAAAACTGCACACGTACATTTGATGGGTAATTTGACGGGCAATTAACCCCTCAGACCAGGCTATGTATTCCATAGCGAAACCCGGGGGTTTTGGCCGAAAAACGTCTATGCCTAGGCTACCATGGGTGTTTTTTATGGATGCCTCAGAGCCCAACCGGGTCTGGAGGGTTGAAAAAAAAAAAATCAAAATAAATAAAATAAAAAATAAATAAATAAATTGCTCAATAGTCATGGTTGTAGGTAATAAAAATGGCCCAGGACTTATTGGCGTCATTATATATATTGCCAGCAGGGAGCAAGTATAACAGCTGGGGTGTTCTATAAAATAACAACTCCTCTATTATGGGATTCCTGTCTTATGGAATTATTATATTTGTTGCTCTTACCTTACTCAAGTTAGCTTACAGATGCGTAGATAAGCGCTTCTTTTCTAATTTTGTCTCCCCTTTTTTCAATCCCCTTTAAAATTTCAGTTTCCTCAGCTGGGCAGGCCAAGCCACGGCGGCCATCAAATGATCAACACTTTTGTTTGTACATTTATGAGCTCTTCCTGAAACTTGAACGCTCTATCTCTCATTCGATGATGTTTATTAGCCAATCAGAATTGAGAAACTGTACGGTATAACATTACCCGAACGTGACGTCACTACATTTCTTACAGTTGATCCTCTGGAAAAAGGCAAACTAGGCCTGTGTATCCAGCTCAGTGCGAGTACAGTGGTTACCCCAATTTTGCGAGAAATTGGTCGACATTGTGGGCCGCAAAATTGGATTAACTACCCTTATGGGGAAAAATGAATATGGTCGACATTTCATCAGTGACGGCCCAATTTTTCGTGATTTCCGTCATTTATTTGCTTTGTTTGTACACACATGTAATTATACTGTACATTCCACAATAAAGAAAAATACAGAAAAACATAAGACATTATCATCATCCTTGAGAAAATCAAATGAAATGAGCAATTGAGCATTTACAGTACTGTATTGCGAGACTGGAGAGATAACGTTTGTAAGCGTAAGGATACAGAGCTTGGGTTGTGACGTCGGGCCGCACCGCGGCCTGAGGTCACGACCCGGCCACCCCTCCCCCCCGAAAACTAGTGCGGAGAGCCCCACTTTCTTACGGCGTCACCCGCAAAAGTAGAGTTACATCGCAAAATTAGGTTTTCATCATTTTTGGGGTCTCTGTCGCAAAATTGGTGTTTCGCAAAATCAGAACACGCAAAATTGAAGTAATTACTGTACTTGCACTACTACAGTCATTACAGTAGGGTGATAGATGTACTCCAAGAAAGAGGCGGATGGGTGGACTGTGTCTACTTAGACCTTTCCAAAGCATTCGATAAGGTACCACATAAGAGATTGTTATCTAAGCTTGAGACGCTAGGATGTGTCAGGGGGAGTTTGCTGAAATGGATGGAGAGCTATTTAACAGATAGGGAAATGAGGACCAACATTAGAGGAACTTACTCATCGTGGCGGAAAGTTGAGAGTGGTGTGCCACAGGGATCTGTGTTGGCACCTCTCATGTTCCTTATGTACGTGAATGACCTGCCGATAGGCATAAATTCCTACATGCCAATGTTTGCAGACGACGTAAAAATTATGAGACAAATAACAAATAAAAGTAGTTGAGAGGAGCTGCAAGGGGATTTAGATAAAATATACGAATGGAGCACCAAGTGGAAAATGAAATTTAATATAACTAAATGCCATGTGTTAAATATGGGCCGAAAAAGAAAAGGATTTAGGGTTGATTATACAAGATAATTTGTCGCCAGAGAAACATATTAACAAGCTCTTTGGCGGAATGTATGCAATGGCCGGGAATATGAAAGTTGCTCTGAACTACTTGGATGAGACCATGGTAGTGAAAATTATGAAGAGTATGATTAGACCAAGATTGGAGTATGCAGCAGTGGTGTGGGCCCCGCATCTAAAGAAGCATATTCACAAGTTAGAAAGAATCCAGAGAGCAGTTACTAGATTGGTTCCAAGTCTCAGAGAACTGCCATATGAAGGGAGGCTAGACAAATTAAATCTACCGAGTTTAAAAGAGGAGAGAGAGGGGAGACATGATAATGATGTACAAATGCACCCGGGGGCTGGAGAGGCTGGATAGGGAGGATATATTAATTATGGATACAGGAATAACTAGAGGCCACAGTTACAAAGTAAAAAGACCTACCTGCAAGAATGATATCAGGAAGTTTAGCTTCCCCTATAGATGTATTGACAAATGGAATGGGCTGGAGGAGGAGGTGGTAGGGGCAAGGAACATCCATATTTTCAAGAAAAAATTGGATAAAAAGTAGAATGAGAGACGGGACAACACAAGCTTAGCTCAACTCCTGTAAACTACAATTAGGTAAAAAATACAGTGATAGCGGCGGCGGCAGACGCAAAATTTGTACTATTCTGTATTTTTGCTTTATAATCAAACTTCAAATCTTGTCTTCCCCAGGCTTTATCAAGATTACTTTCAAACTGCCTTATTGATTAGGAATAGACTACATACTGGGGCAGTGCGTTCCACTCATTTACCACTCTATCACAAAATTAGTTCTTTGCCTTTTCAAGCCTATTTCTTTGTAAATTTTCTTAAGAGTGTCCTCTCGTTCTTGTTCCCTCCCGCATCAAGAAGATACCTTCACACACATCCTCATCATACTTTCCTGACACTATCTTAAAAGTCTCTTATCATATCCCCTCTCTTTCTCCTCTATGCCAGTGTCGGAAGTCCCAGTGTCCTCAACCTCTGCTCATAGCCCGCGTTCTTCAACGTTGGTACTAGCTTGTTAGCTCTCCTCTGCACTTTCTCCACTGCTTCTATATCCTTTACCATATATGGAACCCACACCTGGTTCGCATATTCCAGGTGCGGCCTAACCAGCGCTGTATGGAGATTCCTGAAGATTTCTTCGTCAAGTGACACAAATGTCCTCCTTATCAGCCCTACAATTCTATTGGCTTTGTTTATCTTTTCCGCTAAATGTTCTGAGAAATTTAATTTGTCTATCACTACTCCTATATCCCTTTCTGCATTCACTTCCTCCATCGCTTCATACATACTGTATCCTACTTTTTTTTGGATGAAAAGGCATTAACCAATGTTTAGACCATCCCTTCATGCCCTCCACATCTCCTTGAAGCAAACCCACATCTTCCTTACTCATCATATAAAATCGCCGTCAAACTAGTCGAACTTAACCGCGGCGATCGACCTATGTAAACATTATGACGGCGGCGGACGTTTGAGATCATGTTCCCATCTATTTTGACTGCCGTTGGACGGTTGGATACAATAATATGTTAAGGGGGCCCTGGCCCCTGGACCTCACCCCCCCATGACATATTGTCATCATTATACTGTATTATATATATATATTGCCCGCAGGGGGCAAATAACTGGGGAAAAAAAAAAATCGCCGTCAAAATTGACGCGAACTTAACTACAGCGATCGTCCCGATCAACCTATGTAAACATGACCGTACGCCCGGACACTAGGCCTACATCCTTCCCTCCAATTTACCCCACGATTAGGCCTACCCTCACCTACTGTAAAATCGCAATTCACCCAATAAATGACACCATTTTCCGCCGTATCTTCTGATTGATGGATAATGGGTAGGCTCAGTTAGGTTATACTGTACTGATGTTTTGGACCGACAGTTAGCCCATCGATGATTGATCTTTTTAGGCCTAATAGGTCCGGTAGAGCATATACATCATTGCTATATGTCATTACGAGCTGAAATGTATTAGAAGGGAGAAAAAACAAAACGCTAAAATACATAATTATAGCCTATAGGGCCTACTGTAAAACAAGTTTTTCAGCCAGTACCGGTACCCAACCAGCGGGGGTGTGGGGGCGGCAGCCCCCTACCATGTACTAGGTTAGGTTAGGTAAGGCTAATAGCCTAGCACATTTAAAAAAATAAAATAATAAAATAGCCTAACCCAACCAGCGGGGATTTGGGGGTGGCAGCCCCCACCCATAATACTAGGATAGGTTTCTCCTAATGGTGAAAATAGGTTTTTCCGAGATTTCTAATTAATTACAAACACTATATATTGATGCAAATGAACAATTTCTTTTATAAAAATCACTCGGAAAATTTGTGGTATTAAAATAAAAAAAATTCCAAAGTATGGTACTAAAATGTCTTTTTTCGTAACAAGGTTGTCAACACGGTACTTTCAGTCATCGATAGCTCTAAAGATCATATGAAAATGTGTTAAACCCTCTGAAAAACCTAATACAGTATAAAAGAATGGTACTAAAATTTAATTTTCGTAACAAGGTTGTCAATACGGTACTTTCCCGTTATCAATGTACAATCAAGCTGAAGATTGCAGAGTAAACACCATAGACTTCATCGACTTTTCTTTCACCTTCGTATAATCGACAGCCATTTTTTTTTTTTTTTTTATTAACCTGACAAGCGCAAAATAGACCTAGGGGCTAGGGTAGTTATTTGTGCATTTCTAGCCTTGGATTCTGACAGCATTCGTTATATTTACAATATAGAGCATTATTTGTTTTCGGTATGCTTTTATTTTACATATATGATGTACAGTATATTATGAACCTTCAAGAGTGCTAAAATAAGTTGGAAAAGCATTTGGGTGGTGAAAAATTAAGATATTGGCCACCCGGTCATAATCTCAGGCGAGAGAGAGCCACTGGCAACCCTCCCCTCTCCCTGTCTGTGAGTCAACTGAGGCGAGCGGGGCGGTGTGTGCCGGTGTCTGGGTGTTATATAACGATCTTTTATGCAACCCACTTGTGCTACATTATCGCGGGAGAGAAAAATAACCGATAAATGATGAAAATAAGAGGAAAAATAGGTGATAATTGAGGAGGGGGGAATAAGGTGGGGAAGGAGGGGAGGTGAGAAACACATGGATGAGTACTAGAGGGGAATTATCTCACCTAGAGACAAATTCCTTTGTTTTGATTGGCCCTTTTTTTTTTTGGAAGGCTTTTTTTATGGTCTTGCTTCCATGAGGCCTATCGCGTTCCCTATAGGAAGCCTTCCGTGAGGCCTATCATGCTTGCCGGGTTAAGGGATTAGTACTCAACCAGCGGGAGTGTGGGGGCAGCAGCCCCCACCCATAATACTAGGTTAGGTTAGGCTAATGTCTTTTCAAATCACTATCGGGGAGCGTGTCTCAACATCGATTGATAGGCCTAATGGGGAAAATAGGTTTTCCCAAGATTTCTAATTAATTACAAACACTATATATTGATGCAAATGACCAATTCTGTTCATAAAAAACACTCTGAAAATTTGTGGTATTAACCCTTCCTCCCCGGGTGTCCGTGTGGAAGAACACCACGAAATAAGGGCAGGTGCCCGGGTGCCCTGTTACTAGGCAGTTAGCTTTCAAGCCTATTCAGCTTGGTCTGAACGCCGTGCGTCCGACGCATGTAAACAAAGCCGATCGTTGCGTCACCGCACCTCCGAAAACAATAAGGAAACGTTGGATCAATGTTATTGTTGTGACGTCAGACGAAATTAGTGTGTGAAAAGCTCCGATATTGTCAACATCGCGGAAAAATTAGCTCCACTGAAATCGTCATCACAACTGAACCAGTTGACTTAGAGAGCTCTACTCAACGCCAGTCTACAGATTGGAAACCGCACTACATTTATAGATGCGTGGGAAATTTCTAGCAGTTAAAATTAACAAAAATACGGTAGCCTAGGCCTAGAAGTTTTTCGGCCAGATCGCCCGGGTAGCCCACCCTGTCCTTTGGAGCTACAGCCCGGGCCAGGAGGGTTAAAATAAAAAATTTCCTAGAGTTCTTCCAATATTACCCTTTTATTTGCGCCTTTTACCCCGCAATTTCCCTGATCTTCATAGCCCTCCCCACTATCGGGGGGCCGTGTCTTAACCCTCCAGCCCCGGAAGGGCTTTTGAACGCCCATAAAAAACACACCCGAGCTACCCGGAAGGGCTCTTAAAGACCCATGAGCTCAAAGCCTGTAAGCTTGGTGTGCGAGGCGTCGATCCGACGCATGTAAACAACAGCCGGCTGGACTGACGCACCGCATCTCCGGCCACAAGAAGGAGTGCGTCGCTTGTTCGTGTGTGCCTGTATGTTATTGTTAAGTATCGAAAAGTAGTGTAAAGTGGCTTTTTTTGCCATAAAGTTATCTCCAATGAAATCATCATCACAACTGAATCAGTTGTTGTTGTTGTTGTTGTTCCCCAAGCTGCCTGGCCGAACAGCCCCAAGGCCCCGAGCAAGGCCAAGGCCATAACCGAGCGCTCCCACAGAACCCTCCCTGCCGACCACAATAAAGCCTGGGTGACCTAAGCCACTCCGTGGCGGGGAGCTGAGGAGGGTGCGGAAACGCCCGGGAAACCAAAGCCCCACCCAGGGCCCTGTGCCCCTCAGCAATTATGAAGAGAAAGTTGAGGGGCAAGGGAAAAATGTGACGCTTTGGCTTCCAATCTTGGTAGATTGGGAGGTCAATCCACGGAAAAGACGCCGTCACTCGAGATCTAGAAAATATATAAGTTAAAGGAACAGTCAGAGTAAGCTATGGGTATGGCAGAGATCGCTCAGTTCTCTCTCTGATAGACCAGCCCATCACCACATGACTAGAACCCAATCCTCTCAGCATCAGCTAGGAAAGGCCCTAGAAAGCCGCCTTTGGCGGGGGGATAGCTCCTCTATTTCAACCCCTTTTGGGGTCGGGCACCCGCTGTTGAACCAGTTGACTTGGAGAGCTCTACTTAACGCCATTCTACAGGTACGAAACACATCTACGCTTGGGGATGCGCGGGAATACGGAAGCAGTTAGAATAACAAAGATACGGTAGCCTAGGTGTAGACGTTTTTCGGCCAAAACACCCGAGTTTCGGTATGGAATACATAGCCGGGGCTGGAGGGTTAAGATTGATGGATAATGGGAAAATATTAAAAAGCGACAGTCCTTGGTAATAAACAACACTGTATATCAAAGAAAAAACCATCTTCAGACTGATCCGGTAAATAAAAATATCAAACCACAACAAATTACCTGAAAAACTTGTAGCACATACAACCATGACCTCCATCAAAGGGCTCCATCTTCAAACTGAGCCGGCCCGGGCCGGCGAGGGGCGTGACGTGACGACTGAAAGACTGTGTGATTGGTTCAATGAGTGACGGGAAGCATTGTGATTAGTTCATGATTCCTAAAAAGACCGCTAGGTGTAGTGACGTTCGACTGAAAGATTGCGGGTAAGAGCTCCCGAATGACGGCCATTGTGTACTTTTGCTGAGCGGCCATCGACAGGGAGGTATTTTTTACAGTTTCTCGTATTTCACTTACAGCGAATTTGCGACGGTAAGTACATGTACACCAACAAAGTATCGTTCATGAAAGTGACTACACACTAATAATCATCGATGGGGCCCGTCACTGGTTGGTCATAAACTCTTACCTGGAGATTTCCCATTAGCCTAACCTAACAACCTTACAAAACCTATCCTAGTATTATGGGTGGGGGCTCCCGCCCCCACACTCCCGCTGTTTGACAGCAATAGCGTGTTTACACGGCGTCCGCCCGGTAACTCAATCCGATAATATTCAAGGACACTAGTGCGACGTTATGAGAAACAATTTATTAGGGAAAATAGGCACCAATAGATTCGCCATATTTTTCTCCATAGCCTATAGTCCGCATGGAGGATTTTCGTTATCAACAAATTGAAAAATACCCACTCCACAGACAAATACACCAAAAATCTAAGTAAAAGCGGGGGTGTGGGGGCGGCAGCCCCCACCTATAATACTAGGTTAGGTTAGGTTAGATAAGGGGTAAATGTTTATCACCAACCAGTGACGAGTTTTTCATGTTAATTTTTGTTGTTTTTTGTTCTTTCTTTGATATACAGTGTTGTTTAATACCAAGGACTGTCGCATTTTACTATTTTCCCAGTGGGAAAGCCCGATCGTGGCCATGGCCTTCCTCAGGGACTCGGGGCTGTTCGGCCAGGCAGCTTAGGGAACAACAACAACAACAACTATTTTCGGTTCAATGTTATTTTAATACCACAAATTTTTATGATATATTTGAATATAAATATTGAATCTATATGCTCTAAAGATCATAAGAAAATTTGTTTTAACCCTCGGCAAAACCTAATAAAAAAGTATGGTACTAAAAAAAAAATCGTAACACGGTTGTCAATACGGTACTTCCAGTTATCGATAGCTCTAAAGATCATATGAAAATGTGTTAAACCCTCGGAAAAAACTAATATAAAAGTATGGTACTAAAATTTAATTTTCGTAACAAGGTTGTCAATCGGTACTTTCCCGTTATCAATGTACAGTACTGTACAATCAAAGCTGAAGATTGCACAGTAAACACCGTAGACTTCATCGACTTTACCTTCGTATAATAGACATCCAATTTTTTTTTTTTTTATTAAGTAAGGGATTAGTACTCAACCAGCGGGGGTGTTGGGGCGGCAGCCTCCACCCATAATACTAGGTTAGGTTAGGTAAGGTTGTTAGGTTAGGCTAATGTCTTTTCAAATCACTATCGGGGGGAGGGATGTGTCTCAACATCGATCGATAGGCCTAATGGGGAAAATAGGTTTTCCAGAGATTTCTAATTAATTACAAACACTATATATTGATGCAAATGAACAATTTTGTTTATAAAAAAACACTCGGAAAATTTGTGGTATTAAAATAAAAATTTTCCCTATTTTCCCATCATCCATCAATCTTAAAACACGGCCCCCGATAGTGGGGAGGGCTATGAAGATCAGGGAAATTGCGGGGTAAAAGCCGTAAATAAAGGTTTAACATTGGAAGAACTCTGAAAATACAATATTGAAAAGTAACAAAACCTGAAAATGGAAAAATCCGAGCCAAGTTTTGACCAAACTTGGCTCGGGTTTTTAAATTTTTCTATCTATCTATCTATTGCCTGACGCCGTGATCCCCGAAGGGGTGGCCACGAACGAACCGCACCCATGCACCTCTGTCCCCAGTCAGTCGACGCCCCTTCCACCTCATATTCGGTCTACCTCTCCCTCTGTCCCTCCACCTCGCTCTCGTACACCCTCTTAGTCATTCTCTCGCTTTCCATACGTTCCATATGGCCGAACCATCTCAAGTTGTTCCTTTTCACACTTTCCAGCACATCTACACCTCCTTCTTACTTCCTCATTAGTCTGTCTATCCCTCCATGTAACTCCGCACGCACTCCTTAAGTAATTAATTTCCACTGCTCTCACTCTTGGTCTGAGTCTCTCAACCAACATCCATGCTTCGCTTCCGTAAGTCAGTGTCGGGATTACCACACTGTCATGCAAGGACTTCTTCACTTCCATACTGACCACCCTATTTCTTGTTACAGCTTTTAGCGTTCCTACAACCCTCTTCCCCTGTTGTACCCTCTCCCGCACTTCTTCATCCATAGTCCCATCTTTACTCAACACACTGCCCAGATACTTAAGAGTTGACGATCTCCAATTCTCCATAGCCTGACCGTTCAGCTTCACCTCACACTCTGTGACTTCACCCCTTTCGAAGACCATAACCTTGCTCTTCCCCGTATTTACCTTCAAATTCCGTTTTTCGTACACTGTTCCAAACTCATTTACCAATTTCAAGGTTTAATTCTAGTTTCGCTTTCACAGCATACTCATAAATTTCTATGGCTACTTTAGAGTTGTCATATACCATACTTAATTCCTATATATGTCCAAAGCGGCGGAAATGCATTATAAGGAATTATACCTATTGTAAAAAAAAATAATATTTTCTCCCCATATGCGGCACCATAGCTATTACATAATACTAGGTTAGGTTAGGTAAGGTTGTTAGGTTAGGCTAATGTCGTTAATGTAGTTTATTATCATTATATTACGTCTTTTACCCAGCAAATTCAGCAATTTCCCTGATCTTCATAGTTGGTCGGGAAGCTATGCCTTTACAACGGCGCCTCCCTTTTGTCGCTGTGTACGTGAAACTAGAATTTTACCAATTTCAATTTTTCAGAGTCCAAAATCACAGTCACCTCATTTCGAAAGTTGGCTCGGGTTTTTTTGTTTTTCAACGTGGAAGAATGTGGTTTGGTTAACCTAACCTAACCTAGTATAATGGGTGGGGGCTGCCGCCCCCACACCCCCGCTAAATCCATGAAATCCGAGCCAAGTTTTGTCATTAACCTAACCAAATAACCTAACCTAACCTAACCAAGTATTATGGGGTTAACATTAGCCTAGCCTAACCTAATCTAACCCGCTAAATCCCTTAAATCCGAGCCAACTTTTGCCAAAGAAAAACGAGCCAACTTTCGTAATGAGGTTAGGCCTAGGCCTACTGTGATCTTGGACTCTGAAAAATTTAAAAACCCGAGCCAAGTTTGGTCAAAACTTGGCTCGGGTTTTTCTATTTTCAGGTTTTGTTACTTTTCAATATTGTATTTTCAGAGTTCTTCCAATATTACCCCTTTATTTACAGATTTTACCCAGCAATTTCCCTGATCTTCATAGCCCTCCCCACTATCGGGGCCGTGTCTTAAGATTGATGGATAGGCTAATGGGAAAATAGTAAAATGCGACAGTCCTTGGTATTAAACAACACTGTATATCAAAGAAAAAACCATCTTCAGACTGATCCGGTAAATAAAAATACCAAAGTACAACAAATTACCTGAAAAACTTGTAGCACATACCACCACGACCTCCATGTTAGGGCTCCATCTTCAAACTGAGCCCGCCCGGCGCCTGGGCCGGCGACTCCGGCGAGGGGCATGACGTGACAACTGAAAGACTGTGTGATTGGTTGATAATTTGATGGAAGGCTGTGATTGGTTCATGCTATGGTTCATGATTCATAAAAAGACCGCTAGGTGTAGTGACGTTCGACTGAAAGCTTGAGGGTAAGAGCTCCCGATCGACAGGGAGGTATTTTTTACAGTTTCTCGTATTTCATTGATAACGAATCTGCGACGGTAGGCTAAGTACATGTACACCAACAAAGTATCGTTCATGAAAGTGATTATATTGATAACACAATAATAATCATCGATGGGGCCCGTCACTGGTTGGTGATAAACATAAACCAGGTAAGGTTGTTAGGTTAGGCTAATGTCCTTTCAAAGGGGTATAGGCTAGTAAACACTAGGATAGCCTATACCTGGTGGTCCCGGTCAGAGGTAAGAAGAAGAGTCCTGCAGTAGTCTCCTTGAATGCTACCCTCAATCCAAATCACCTCTAAAACTGGCTAAAGTAGGCCTAATCTAGATTTTTACACCTAGCCTAGCCTAAAATCAACATTTCCACAAGCTAGGCTTAGGCTTAGGCTAGGCTAGTGCAAAATGCAAATCTAGCTCATAGCATAAGCTAAAAACAATATGAAAGAGGGACAGTTAGTTATAGAGGCTTATACAATCACTCTTCTTCTTCTTCTTTTTGTGGAGTTCAACACCCTAGAATATATATATCTGACGTAAATAATGAGCGACTAGGCCTAGATAACAAATAACCTGTCACCTGAACTGCCAAATTTCACTGCATCGGAATCGCTATTAATCATGATATAATATAATACTTACCTCCGCACGTCTCTTCTCGGCATATTTGTGATCTTATGTTACAAATAAACAATGCATAATACTTACGATGGGCTGATGAAATCGGATACAACACAGAGAACAATCGGTTCCAGTGTCAGCCATATTTAAAGCGTCTACGGTCGGTCTACCTCGTGACGTCAAGAATAAATATTACCAATGTTAGCACAATCAAAATAACAAAACCGCTAAAATGACGCTAGATAGTATAGAATGTCAAAATTCTCTGAACAAATGGTACAACTACAATCTCTATAATCTCGATTAACAGTGGTTTTAATCTCTAGAATCGACCTAGAAATCATATACGCTAGATCTTAAAGAATATTTCTAGATCTAGCTTAAAATTAGCTACATTAGCAACACTGGGACACCAGTCATTATGCTATATTATTACGAACGCCCTCCATGAATAGTGCATACATAAATAATAAACAAATATAATATCTAGACACTATCTAAGACATAAACAGGGCAATGAAAATTAATACTATCGAGAAAATATCCAATAGAAGAGTGGAAATCTTGATGAAGAGTTACAGATTCCAATAATGAGTGGTAAACATGGATGGGCGGGAAATTTGAAATGCAAAAACATGGGTTGGTGATGATGCTAGGTTGTTGTAAACTTACATAGGCTACTTACCAGAAGACTATTACTACGAGACTGAGGTAGACTACACTCAGTGGAGCATAACAACATTTTAATAATTTGTCTGTTTATTTCCATCTTTTTATTATTGTGTTCATTGTATTTATAATAGCTAGGCTACATCTGAAGTATTTCATAATGTTTAAAATGACTACCTCATTAAGTAGACTTATTACTTGGTTGGACTACTCTTGCATACATACTGTACATGCATAACACAATACATACACATATAGCCTAAGCCTTGATCACTCTAATACAGCATTCATGGTAGCGGAATCAAAAAACAAATCCATGTGGGGAAAAGAATGAAGGTAGTGAAAAGATTCCTGGAGCAGGTGTGGCAGAAGAGAAAACGGAATAGAATAGAATAGGGTGAGGGGGGAGAAGGGGACCAGAGCGGGGGAGGAAGAAAAATGAGATTAAATAGTAGAGAGGGGAAAAGTTAAATTAAGGTAAGGAGAGAACAAGATATTGGGGGGTGGAGGAGGGGGTAAAATAAGGAGAGGAGAGTTCTGCTTAAGCTATATACTTCAATTCTTTGTCTTTAACTATCCTTTCTACGACTACATAATTTCTAAACTAATTCTTAAATCTAGCTCTAGCTGTTTCTGGAGAAGTCACCGGTGCATAGGTGAGCTGGCTTTGAGAGGGGACAGCAACTCCACAAAAAGAAGGAGTGTTATGAGCTACACATCAATTCTCGGTAAAAATTTACCTATGGTCCCGTTAAAATATCCTCAAGTAACCTATTAAAAACTGTTCAGGTTAGAGCCTGTAGGATGTTTAATTGAAGGTCGGAAATCAGTATTTACCGAGAAATAAAAGTCTTAAAATGCGCCAGGCCTATGTTTTACGGGAGGGTCTGTACGCCGCCACATACACGTGGCCCCGCCCACTGCCCAAAATGTACAAATATTATATTAGATTAGACGGCAAGAATGTAGTTATTGGGTGTACCGCCCATCTTGTTTACTCTACGCGGACGCTCACCATCATGTTCCCGTCTATGTTAACTGCCTTTGAATACAAAAATACATTACCCTAACCAAACAACCTAACCTAACCTAGTAGGCTATTATAGATTTTATTATTTAAGTATTTATTTAAGTATATTTATAAGTACCGGTATATTATAAGTATATTTAAGTATTTATAAGTATTTATTTTATTATAAGTAGGCCTATTTATAGATGATTTATGTTGTATGTCGGTAGTGGTACACCCGGTAACTACATCCATCCCGATTAGACTAACCTATACCTAACCTAACCCTAATATAATATAACATAATATAATATAACATATCATAACATAACATTACATTACATAACATTACCTGGGAAAGAGAGGGCAGGGACCCTGGGTGACCCATCACTATGTGCAGTATTGCCGCACCATAGTCACATAAACTCTATAATATCTAACTACCGTTTATAATCATACCTTAATAAGCGATTAATAATTGTAGACCAAAAACTAAACGGGATTTTCTAAAAGGGAATCCACTTCCTCTTCTCCTTCTTGATTCCGAAATTGACAACTTCAAACAAATGTCACTCTCGAAGCTTCTGCACCATGGCCTTGGATCGGCTTTCTGTAAATTTCTACAAGTCCCGTACATCATTATGACATGCAAACTAAACTTTTCTGATGGTTTATGATGTGATTAATTCGAATTTATATTAATTTTTGCTATGCCAGGTTTTATAACTGGACTGGACGTAGGTTATCTCCAATCTAGGCAGGACAGTTAGCCTACACATATGGCCTAGGCCTACAACACAATGCTTAGATTTCAATGCAGCAAAATATAACACAAGGAGTGAGCTTACAAGGTTTTATTTACAATATAGGCAGACACAGAGACATACATATAAAATCAATTGGTGGTGTTGGCCTGCGCTGACGTGGTAGCCATCTATAGTGGTGACGGCTGTGGGGAGGGGCCTGGTGCGGGCAAAAAGGGCCCGCACGTTTAGAGGAGGTATGGTTATAGTGTCCCTCTGTCCTGGATGTGGTGATAGCCACTATCCTTGTTATGGGCCCCTGTAGATTTTACCACCCTAGACAATCTGGTTATCCCGTGGCAGTAGCCAGAAATTGTGTGGTTGGCCCGCATAAGCACATCCCTACAGCTCCGCTTATACACATATTTGCTTTATTGCACCACATTAAAGACATTACAATGTTTTTCCAAGGTACATCAGCTACGTACGGAGTATTATAATGTAAGGGAAGATGTGTTGAAGGTATAGGAATGGGATTGCAGTCTATTCATCACAATTAGGCCAAAATCATGACACCTAACCTCTTATAATTAGAAAAGGGCCAGAGCAAATGGGATATAAATCTCCACACCTATTCCTTGGTTGACTCCTATCAACTGGTAGAGTTAGTGCTGGTGTAGTGGAGAGCATCTTGGAATCCCACCAGGGGCTCGGAATGTTAAGCACAATGACCTGCTAGTGTTACTGTCTCCCTTGAGCAAAGGGATGGGTTAATATACTGTAGAGCTGGAGTCAGAGGCTATATAAGCCTTCTTCCAGGAAACTCAGTGATAACTTGTGAGTGTAGACTCGGATTCAAACATGCATGTAGTCATATATATTATAACAACTCAAGTTGTTTTGGGGTTATGAGAGGATAGGGTCAGGATTTCTGCCCTACTTATAATTAACAGGGTAGAGTAATGCCCTTGGTCACAAACCCTGAATAGAGGAGACTTCTGCGAAGACCAAATTTCCCATAGTTGAGGCAAGTCCATCAATTATATGGGATGGCTATAGATTCAAGGCCTGGAAACTATATCTGAGGAGATCCCCGGGAGTGGAGTCAGAGAGTGAGTGGGGCTACGTACGTGCAGTTGAAGGAAAGGAATTGAAAAACAAGCATGTTCATAATTTGGGTACTTTATTGACAGTTAGAATTCATTTGATTATTCACATAAAATAAAGTACTGTAGAGGTATTTGTAGTGCATCTGTTCTAAATAATGAAATACCAGTAGTAATATATGGGACAACTAAATATATTTTGTATGAGTCACCCCGAAAATACCAGACTGAAAAAATAGTAGAAAATGAGTGAAAAAAAGAAGAAAATGGGTCAGTACTCAACCCTTCTAGTACAATCATGTCTAAAAATCGTGTCTTATCAAAAGTTATTTTAATTTTGGTTATCTATTATAAAAAATAAAATAAAAGTCATAATCCCTCTCGGTGTACGATGACGCGTTTCATCATGTTATTCTGGCTACCATTAGACGCCTTCATTCAGTTTATGGACTAAATTATTTTAGTTAAATTAGGAACAACCTGTTGGAATACATGTACATAATCTACATAATCTTAACCCTTGTCTAGCGGGGCCGGACTAAAGTCGGTCTAGAGAACACCTGCCTAAAGAGCGGGGCCCGACTTAATGCGGTCTGCAATCTGAGCACATAATTGGCTCTGAGAGAGAGACGAGCGGTGGGAGGAACGTAGGTTCCCTCTGACCGCTAGGCACGGTCCCCGCGCGCAACTAACCTCCCCTCCTCACTCCTCCACACTCACTACCTCGCTAGACAAGGAATTATGTAAGGAAATTACCGTATTTTAGGGATTTTTCCTTCGTGTTGCACGATCGTTGCAAGAGAACCAGTGGTCGTAGAAGGATGGTTCTGGTGTCATTGGAAAGCTCAATTAACGCCCTTTCAGGGATACATAATTGTATTACACTCTGGCTCTTGTTTATGCATGAAAAAGAGCACGGAAACAAGGTCGTTTAGGGTAAAATCACCCGCTTGGCGGGTAGTAGATCGAAGTTACTTATGGGCCCGCTCTTAGGGCGTTAAAGACTGGGTGGTCCACACCAAGTGCAGTTTCAGTCTCTCATCCTATTGGCCGAGCTCCAGGCAACCCCCTATAACTGTTCACCCAAATTAGACCATCCATCTTATCCACACACCTGCTTGTACTCTTGATACCTAACTGCCTCCTTAACTCCTCACTTGCTATCCTATCTTGCACTTTGTCTATCTTAATTATTTCTTAGTGGTAAAGCTGGGAGGGTTTTGTGGGGGCGCTTGGTTATGGCCTTGGCCTTGGCCTTGCTTGGGACCTTGAGGCTGTTCGGTCAGACAGCCTGGGGGACAACAACAACACTCTATAGCTCCTATAAGTCCACCTTAAGCTGTATAAAATAGTCTACAAATAATCAGAACGAGTAAAAAAGGCGTCCTCACACACTAAAATAGGTTACTATAGTCCGTTCATTCTAGTTTGGGCAGAAATCGTAACCTCTAATCTCTTTAACTCAAATAGGGCTAGAGCAAATGAGCCGTCAATTTATACACATATTCCCTCGCCAAGTCTTCCTATTTGGTAGAAATATTAGCTCGATTACTCTAGTCCTTTATGAGTTATGAAAGGTTAGAGGTTACGATTTCTGCCCAACCTAGAATGAACAGACTACAGTATAATGAGAGATGGTGAAGGCAAGATGAGAGTGATTGTAGTACACTGAACACATCACTATGAGATGAATGCTATACATGGCTAAGTACACGACATGGTTACAGAAGTACAGTACACACCGGCTTGTACCCCAAACTATACATTGGTTCCCGGATAACTCGACCAGTAGACCTCAACCAGTAGACATCAAACAGGAGCATATTAACCGCCAGGGACAACGGAATCTGTGCCGTATTAAGCACTAAAGAGTTTCAGGCTACTGTATAAGGAAGTTGGAGCCGTAAACATCGATATAATCTTATTTATTTATTTCACTCAACACCAAACACCACCCAATGAAATTTATGAAAGCATGTGATCCTACAGGGATTCGAACCTGGGTGAGCACATACAGATCTTAAACACTAACCATTACACCATAAAAACAAATTAAATAATAACGTAGGTTTAGATGGATAGAAAGTATGATGAATTTGGTTTTATGTGTTTATAAATGTACTACAATCGTATTTCAGCTGGTAATTCTACTTAATATCGATGTCAACAGCTCCAACTTCCTTATAGCCTGAAACTCGCAAGGGGTCAACCTAACCTAACCTAACAGCATTGGTTGGGATGGCACTGGTTGAAACGGTCTACTGGTTGAAATGGGTACTGGTTGAGAGCTACTGGTTGAAATGGTCTACTGGTTACCTATTAAAACTGCATCACTTACACTAAAAGATACACATCTTACGCTGCTTAAGAAACTCTACATTATACATCTCTTAGAAACTTTTAATTATATACTGTTTGTTATAGAAACTATATTATACATCTGCTCTATAGACTCTACATAATACAATATGACTACAACTGTTCAATAAACTATATTATACATCTTGAACTGTTTCAGTGTATGAACAATACAGCTTAAGGGGGGTCACCTGCTTGTTTTCTCTCCTTTTCTCTCTTTCTCTAGCTTCTATCCATTCGGCCCCATTCAGCCTACCATTTTAGAACATTTATCCCCATCCAGGTTTTGATTTCTTCCTGGCGAGCGAAAGCAAGCCAGCATTGTATGAAGAAATCCGTCTTCGCCGGAGAAAGTTTCTATAATTTTTTTTTTTTTTTACAAATTAGCCTGCCGTTAAAAACATCTTAGCTCGGCAGGAAAAAATCGACACCTGGATGGGGATAAACGTCTTATAACAGAAGGCTGAATGGTGCCGAATGGATACAACCCAGAGAGAGAGGGAGAGAGAGAGAAAAAGAAATGAGGTGGGCCCCCTTACTCTTCTCTAGTTATACATCGTTAAACTGCTAGGCTGAGGAGCTAGGCTCATCTGGGAAGTAGTAGAGTACGGCTAAGGGGGATTCACACCACAATTAATTTTTCCGCAACATTTAATCCACAATTTTTTCTATCAAAATTTTGAGTTATTTTGCATTAGCATATTATTATAGGCGACAAAATGTGTATACTATCTTGTCTGGCAATATTTTGAGATTATTTTGCATTGGCATTGGTAGCTAGACTGACGGTAGATTATCATAGGTGACCTAATGTACAGTTGGTCAAAGAATTATCTGCACCCATATGCTGATCATCTGGTGTGTACAGCTTGGTAGGGTTGGCAGAAGTACCAACCCTACCGAGCTGTACACACCAGACGATCAGCGTAGGGGTGCAGATAATTCTTTGACCAACTATACATGATAGCTGTATACTGTATTTCAAAAACTACCAGATCAGAACTGCGGATGAAAGTTGTGGAAGTACTCGTGTCAATCCACCTTATATTATATACAAAAATAAGTGTCAAATATATACTGTATACCCACGTTGATATGTCACACTCACAAACACCACACATGCATACGTAGCAAAGTTCATTTATGATTACTTAGTATATTTAACCCTTTCAGACATATGATGCATTATTTACTCTATTCTGGCTTGCTTTCATTAATTTCATTAAAGGTGTTTGGTGTTGGTGTGAAATTAATAAAAATAGATTAACATTAGACGACTTTATTCAAGTTTGGGAGGCCCTCTGGGAATCGCAGGGGTAGAGTCGATCCCAATTAACCCTCCGTCTCCTACAAGCCCTTCCCAAACTGAACAAAATCGTCTGCTGATAACCAGAATAGAAGAAGCAAGGATGCATCATGGCATACTGAAGGGGTTAATAGATTATCCTCAGCAGGGCTTATAGGGTCATGCTAATCATACATATATACATACATACAGTATACTGTATATACATACATACAGTATATATATATATAAATATATACAGTATATACCGGTATATATATTACTCAAGTAAACTCGGAAATAGTAAAACATATACAGTACTGGGCACGTTATTTTGTTTTCTTATCTTTATGGATTTTCAGTCATAGGTGAAGTGATTCTAAGTACCTATATACCCTGTTTCTTTTCAACTGGCGGTACATTGCAAAGTTCCCATCAAATTTCTGAGTTATTTTGAAGATTTTGTAGTGAAATATGGTGCTAATTATATAAACTTGGTCTTAATATGATGCAGAGACATGGTGGTTTCATATTTTACCTTTTAGTATCCAGAAATTAGCTGCTAAGAGATTCAATTTACCATAGCTGGATCTGGTAGTCATGAGCATTATATAGCGACACACCCATGTAAATCAGTATCGAACACAGAGTAGACAATACAGTGTTCTATTATATTATGCCGTGCGGCTAGCTCAGTGGTAACATTCGTGCCTGCTACCCAGCAGACCCGGCAGTTCTATCCAAAAATCAATCCAGATAGTTATAATTGCATAAAGAAAAACTTAGGTGGTCCACGAATCCTTGAGTGGGCTAGAGACTATGGCATCCAAGTGTACCTAAATCTCCCAATCGTATATCCTACTCCACCTCTACAGCCCCAGTGTATCATGGTACCCAAGAGCAGCCCTCTGTAGATCCCCCCATCAAACTGAACTGAATGGAAAGTTTGTTCATTCTGGGTGACCTTGCCTATCACTACTTTCAACTATCTTGCTTGTACATTTGACACAACCTTGACAATAATCTTGATCCCTGACTTCTCTGTAACTCAAAAGGGCCTGGAGCAAACTGGCTGTAACTATCCACATATATTTCTAGGTGGACTCTTCCCAAATGATAAGAAACATCAGCCCGGCTTTCATTCATTTCAAGTTAGGCTATAAGAAGTTAAGGGGTCAAGATTATTGTCAAGTTAGCTGGCGCTACCAATATACCTCACACCAATCAACTCCAGTCTCCAAGGTTGACTTGGCTACACCATGGTTGTGTCCCAAAATAGTTCTGTTGATATATATATTGATATATATATACTGTATATATATATATATATATATATATATATATATATATATATATATTTGTTAGTAGTCTTGGCAAATCCAACGTCAAGGCTATTAACCTAATTGAAATGACGACTTGTCTATTTTGACTGCTATGTCGTCATCCCAACCGTGGTTAAATAAGAAAACGTCTAGAGTCTACTCCTTAACTTGCTCTAGGAGACGTTGTACATTAACCAAAACTACCACCGAAGGTGAAAAATGCATAGAAGAGAAGAAAAAGGGATTTACCTGATACAGCCGATAGCCCAGCCCGTCTCCTGTCCATGTTTACATCTGGGCGAACCTGAGCGCATGCGCCGTTAGCCAACCATCATTTTCACCAACGCTCTATGATTCAGACGTCTTTGCCTTGTGCTCTTCCATCCACCCTGTCACCCTCATTTTTCGGCTTCTTTAGCCTTCATTTATGTTAGACAGATGCTACGTTGTTTAGGGCACACGTGAAATGGGCTCCAGAATGTTTGGAATGTATCATATGGAGGTCGCGTGTGATAATAGTCTATACCGAAGGTTCGGGGGGCGCCTTGCTTCCCCCGTCATGTTTCTTCACTCTTTCTCTTTTCATATTGTGTTTTCTGTTAGTTCTGGGCATGGTTTTAGCTTATTAGTAGGTCTAGCCTAGCTGGTATTCTCATTCAGGTTTTTGCTATGCCCAGCTGAGTTTTCATGTTTCATAGCCTAGGTGTTTACGTTTGGTAAAAACCAGAAATTCGGTGGTGGCGTTGCTCGTGTTGTAGAGTTTGTGTCGGCCGAATTATAGCGTTATTCCCGAGTCGCCCCTTTCGAGCCTTCATTGTGTCTCAAGGGGCCAGTCTTCTTGTTTCACCTCCATCCTTTCGCCCACCTTGATCTCGTGCCCTTTCATGCTGTTGGCGATATGTTGCTGTTTTGCTAGCCTCTTCCTGGACTTGGTTAGGCTAGTGGGGGGCGGGGCTCCCTGCTGTGTCATTATGTTTTTCCCAGCTGGAGCCTCCCTCTCCCCCTCCTCATCGCCGGTTTTAGGGCACGATTTCGGTGGGCATTCATCTTCTTTTTTGCACTTTCGGGGGTACCTTCGGGGTCCCCATGTGTGCATAACCCCCTACCTGCCTCGGTTTCTCTACTGGGCTATGCTCGTTCTATCGCGGGTAGGGTGGATCCTGGGGGAATGTCCTTGCCTCCCCTGGTGTGTCTTTCCTGCTGCACAATAACCTTTGACCTGGTTGGTTGGGCGTTTGTTTCTCGGAAGACACTGTAAAGCTTGTGGGCCACCATGCACAGCTTTAGAGGAGCCTGCTTTTGCTGGCTTGTTTTTTCCATTTACATTTCATCTCCATCTTTCGCCCACCTTGAACTCGTGCCCTTTCATGCTGTCGGCGAGATGTAGCTGTTCTATTAGAGGCTAGCCTGTTCCACACTGGACTGGGTTAGGCTAGTGGGGGGCGGCGCTCCCTGCTGTGTCATCATGTTTTTCCCAGCTGGAGCCTCCCCTCCCCCTCTTCATCGCCGGATTTAGGGCACGATTTCGGTAGGCATTCATCCTCTTTCATGCACGGTTCAGGGGTACCCTTCGGGGGTCCCTGTTTGTGCAACTACCCTCCCTGCCACTGTCTCTTCATGGGCTATGCTCTACCTCTGTGGGTTGGGTGGTTCCTGGGGGATGTGCCTCCTCTCCCCTGGTGTGTCATCCTTGCCCCTCCCTTTACCAGTTGAGTCGGGATACTATCCAGGAAGACACTGCTCAGCTTGATGGCCCTTCCCAAGCTTGGAGATAATATGGAGATGCTATAGGATTCCTGGGGGATGTGCCTCCTCTCCCCTGGTGTGTCTGTGGGGATCGGTTTTTACACCATACCCGAAGGAGGATTTATGGAGCTCCGATCTTCCTTGACAGGTTGAGATGGGTACAGTACTGTTTAAGGGAGACACTGCTCAGCTTGTAGGCCCTCACACAAGCTTGGAGTTCTTGCTCAGCTGGTTGGCCATTGCACAAGCTTGGAGATCATAAGGAGTTGATATAGGTGTCCTAGGGGATGTGCCTCCTTTCCCCTGGTGTGTCTTCCTTGCCACCCCTCCCATGCTAGGTTGAGATGGGTACTGTACTGTTCAAGGTAGACGCTGCTATGCTTGTGGGCCCTCACACAAGCTTGGAGGACATGCTCAGTTTGTTGGCCCTCTCACAGGCTTGGAGATCATGGTGAGATGCTAGGTGCCTGGGGGATGTACCTCCTCTCCCCTGGTGTGTCTTCCTTGCCTCCCCTCCCTAGGCTCCCTTGACAGTTTGAGATGGGTAGGCTACAGTAACTGTTCGTGGGAGATACTGCTCAGCTTGTAGGCCCTCACGCAAGCTTGGAGAGCTTGCTCACTTGGAAGACACTACTCAGCTTGTAGGCCCTCTCCCTAGCTTGGAGTTCATAGGAGATGGCCACAACCTTGCGGCCTGCTTCGGTGTTGTCTCAGTCCTTTTGCTTTTTTGGCATGGCACTGGCCTCGCCATGGTCCCGCAATTTTGCGGAATTCCGCGATTTTGCGGGGGTCCCCGCGAATTTGCGGGTTGTGGTGTCACATAGGCCACACCTACATGGGCCCGCAATTTTGCGGTGGTGATTAGTTTTTACTTCTACCCAATGCTGTCATTTGTCTTCCCTGCCTACTTTTACAATGACATGGATGGTGTATGGCTGGTGTTTTACACTCAGGGACTCTGGCGGCGACGGGTCTTCCGACCCCTCCCGGTTGCTTGCCCTCCGATGTACTGGGAGTCCACTGGGGTACATAGGCCATCAGGCAACACCTGTCTCTCTTCCTACATGGCCCACTTCCGGACTTCTTTCCTTCATTTCCGTCTGTTGCTCTTCTTGGGTGCTGCGCACGGTACTTGTCAAGCTGATCTTTGATGGTTTCGGCGGTGTTGCTGTCTCCTGCGCTTTCTCCATCTCGGTTCGGCTTCTGCTGTCTCTTCCTCTGCTTACACCGACTTTCGACGGCGAGGGGGAATTCTTCTTCTGCACCCTCCCCCCTTCATTGTTCCTCTGCTTCCCTCTTCCTCTCTATCCAGGGGGGTACTCCCTGTTGCGGATGCGTTCTTTGGCTATCTCTCCTCCGCCTGCTGTTCTAGCTGGGGGGGGGGAGGGGGGTTGCCCTCCTCCACCGGTGGCCCCCCCCCTTCCCTTACTCTGCAGGCCTGGTGATCCTCGCGGTTTCGGGATTCTCTTCCTCCAGGACGGCCTTCTTTTGGAGTGAGGGGGCCCGGGTGCTGATGCCCTCCGAGCCCTGGCGTGACCTCTTCCTTCTGGTTGGTCTGTCCCTCTTCGTGTCTACCTGCTGTGCAGGGCCTTCTGAGGTGACGTTCTGGTTGCGGACGGGGTGGTATAGGCTTTCCCCGTGCTGGGCGGGCCGTCAGTTCTTCTCAGTGGGCTCAGGCCTCCGTCTGCGCATAGGCCCCTGCTCTGGTCGGACTTCGGCCACCTGGACGTCCTACTGGTTGTTCGGTCCCTCTCGGTCTTGTCGAAGTTGTCGGGACTGTTCTCCTTGGGGCCGGACCTGCGCGTGGGTCGCATACCTGCTCTTCCTGCCGTGCTCGTTCAACCGCCCTGTTTGGGGCCTGGTTGTCGGGGTCCTGCTGTTTGCTTCATGGACCGTCGATGTCGCTGTCTCGGAGTCCCCTTCGCCACGCTGTGGGCTATGTGCGGCAGATTTCCCTCCTGTTCGCTATGTCCTTCGTCCCCGTGCTACCGGTGGTGCTGTGCGGCGCTGCTCGCCTTGGCCTCGCCGTCCGGTCCACGGTCTGCTGCGGCGCCCTGTTCACTGGGCGTCTGGGCCTGCTTACTCTGCGCACTGTCTACAACGGGGTTGTTTGCTCCGTAGCGCCTGGGTGCTGCACGCCTCCCTATCGGATGCCCCTGCTTCTGGCTCGCACCGTCGTGCCGTGTCACGGTCGGTGTCCTGTACGCTGTCCACCCGCTTGGCCGGGCCTCATCGCGTTGGCTCCGCTGGTGCGAGGCCGGTCAGCCCTCTCACTCTGGTCGCGCTTCGTCGGGGTGGACTCCCCCGGACGGGTGGTGCTGTGTCACTCCCTTTTCGTCGAAAAGGGGGGTGGGGGAGTGGTAGAGCTTGCTCGTGGCACTCAGAGCCGTTTCGGAGGGGTTTCCACGTCTCAACACGTATCGGATCTCCAAGTCGGTCTCCTTCTCGCCTCTTAGACTGGGTTGCTTACTTTGTCGCGGGAGTCCCCACTGAATTTTTCTCCCTTGCGCCCATGCATCTTCACTGGCCACGAGGCACGTGGGTCCGAACGGTTACCAGGTGGAATCTACCCTGGCGACTTGGCCACCATGGTCGCGTCCATGCACAGGACAAGGGTAGTTCCGGTGGTGCAACTCGGGCACGGGTTTTCCCCTCTCGTGTATTCCTGGTACCGTAGCTAGACTGCCTGTGACGCGATGAGTCCGGTGCTAGTTCTCTCGGCCCTCGCCTGTTCTCTCGGTTTCACGTGCTGTTGGTACTCATGGTCCGACTGACGCTACGACCTCTGTCGTAGGTGATGTCGCGGGAGCTGCCGAGTTCATTTTGGCCCTATGCTGGTGATACTGGCTCTGGATCCTCTACTGCGAGACGGTATCCAGCTTCTGTTGTACCTGGACGTTTGGTGAGTAGTCTCCTACTCCCTCGCTCGGTACGCACTGTCCGCGCTTCCTGTCGGCCGCCACGTTCCAGGTTGTGGCTAGTCCCGTGCAACTTTTACCGACCCTTTGGGACTCTGGGTCGCTCAGGGCTCTCTCACGCCGCCCGGGCCCTGGTCTGCCCCACCACCGACTTTCTGGTTAGTCACTGATTCGTCGTGTGTGGTGGCTTGGAGCTCCCACTATTCCGGGGCCTTCCCCGTCAGGGCTGGTGGTCGGGCACATGCCCCTGCATGTCGATGCTCTCGACCTGTTGGTGGCATTGCTATTCCTGAGGGTTCCCACACTGGCCCTTCGGGCGTGTCGGTGACTTTCGGGGTGGACACTCTGCCAAGGTGTCCGTTGTCGCCCCGTCTCGCTTCGGTCCTGGGTCGCTTGGGGCACGCTCTCTGCTGCCGTGCCCTGGCCTGCCCCTATGCCAACGATCTGGGTGGTCGCAGATTCGTTGTGCGAGGTGGCTTCGGGCTTCCAGTTGTCCATGGAGCATCGACGTCTGGGCTGGCAATGTGGGCCCACGCCCCTACCAGTCGATGCTCTCGGCCTGTTGGTGCCGTTGTTCTTCCTGTGGGTTCACGCGTTCGCTCTTTCGGGCGAGTCGGTGGCTTTCAGGTTGAACGTTCAGTCGGAGATCCATGGTCTTCGCGTGCAGAGGTCCTCCAGGTCTTGTCCTCTGTTGGGGATCGCAGAGCCGTTGTTCTTCCTGGCGGTCCGGCACTGCGTGTCCCTGCGCGCTTCCTGCCTGCCCGTGGCTGCCTGTTGTCCGGACAGGCTGTTCTGGTAGAGTGGAAACTGCCGCATACTGTCTTCCTCGACCTGACTGCTTCTTGGGGCGTTCCAGGGCTCTCCTTGTTCGCCTCATGGGGGTTGCATATGTTGCCTTTGTCCCTCTCCCTCCTGTCTCGCACCCCGGCAATGGTTCTGGTTGCATTCGCGGATGTATGGGGCAAGGTGGCGGAGTTCTTCGTATTCCTCCTCCGGTCGCACTCTTGCTGTGCGACATCCCCCTGAAGCTCCGACAGTTCCGCGGCTGGGTCTGGTTGTTGCCGCCCCCGTGGCTGGCACTGGTTTGGTGCGCCCAGCTGCAGTGAGGGTGCCCGTTTCCGGTGCCCCTGCCTGTCTCGCGATTCCTCTTGGGCCGGGTTGGCGACCCCGGGCCCTTGTTGCCGTTCGCGGGCTCAGTGGCTCCCGGTCCACAGTCGGGTCCTCTCTGCCTTCATCTCCTGTTCCTGGTCGGCCTCTCCATGGTCTTCCGTGTCCCGCTGGATGTCTCTTCCGCCCTGGATGTGGGACATACGCCTTTAGCGCTGCTTGCTTCGCTTTTTCCGCGCCCGTCACTTCCTGTTTCGCTCTGTGCGCTGCTGCCTGTCTGCCATCCGGGTAGTCTTTGTGTCTCTGGCTGGGCTGGTCGTTCCACCGACCATGCTGGTTTCCTTCCTGAAACCGGCCTTCTGGGCTCGCCTGCCGCCACGCCAGCCCCCTCCTCTGTGGGTTCTAGACTGGACTCTGGACCTTCTGGCGTCGCGGATATCCACACTGGACGCGACGCCGGTGCTGTTGCCCGGGAGTCCTTTGCCCTTCGTGGCGCTGGTTTCTGATAGTCGGGTGGCGGGACTGGCTGCCGCTGGCTTTCCGACGTGGCCGTGATCGCCTTGTGTGCTTCCCAGTGTGCTCCTGGCACGCATATGTGGCATCTTTGGTGCCGGCTGTGTGGGTGTCACCGAGGCCTGATGTGGGGTTGTCGAGGGTGCCAATTGGCCGCCTCCTTTGTCGGGCACTTCGTGCTGGTTTCCCTGCTTGTGGGGATTCTGCGCATGTTCTTCGATCCTTTGCAGCCTCCCTACGGTTCCTGCACTGTCGATCGTTGCCCGACATTGCCTCTGTGTGTTTGTGGTCATCGGTCACACCCTTCGTCTCCCTCCTACCTCTCCGTGTCCGTCGTCTGACCTGCCGGGCTGGTGATCGCTCTCGGGAGCCTCATCTCCTGGTGCCCTGGCTGGGTCCCTGGGCTCCCTCCTCGTCGTTCTTAATTTTTCTATGTTTTCTTTGGGAAAAGGGAGGGGGTACGGGTTATGGACACTGTGGTCACGAGCTTGGGTATATTTATATATTCTGTATACAGTACAGTATATGTCCCATGTGACCTACTTTTCCTATGTTTGTATGCTGGTATGCTGTTCATATCTGCGCTTCAGAAGAAATGGATTTTTGTACGGTACTGTTGTAAATTTTTCAAGTTTTCTCAGATGCTATGAATGACAAAGTCACACTGACAAAACTGCTCTTTTTAGCTACTCCTCAGTTTTTCACTCTTTTTTTATTAAACTCTCTTGTTTATTTTGTGTTCTTTGTCATTCATATTTTTGCTTTGCATCCGTATTTGGTAATTAGGCTTGGATGTCCTCCTCCAATTTGTTACGCAGCCTTGACGTTGGATTTGCCAAGACTACTAACAAATTGGGAGGTTTGACGTACCTCCCAACCTACCAAATAGGAAAACCTACTATTTGGTAGTAGTCTTGGAAAATCAAACGTACATAGTAGCCTCCCACAAGCCGGACCCTTGCCCATCCTCGCTCCTCTGTCTACTCTACGTGGAATTATGATGGTTGGCCAACGGCGCATGCGCTCAGGTTCGCCCAGATGTAAACATGGACAGGAAACGGGCTGGGCTATCGGCTGTATCAGGTAAATCCCTTTTTCTTCTCTTCTATGCGTTTTTCACCTTCGGTGGTAGTTTTGGTTAATGTACAACGTCTCCTAGAGCAAGTTAAGGAGTAGACTCTAGACGTTTTCTTATTTAACCGCGGTTGGGATGACGACATAGCAGTCAAAATAGACAAGTCGTCATTGCAATTAGGTTAATAGCCTTGACGTTGGATTTTCCAAGACTACTACCAAATAGTAGGTTTTCCTATTTGGTAGGTTGGGAGGTACGTCAAACCTCCCAATATATATATATATATATATATATACAGTATATACAGTATATATATGTATAAATTTACGGCGACTAAATAAAAAATCCCGCTAATACAATCAAGGGCAGTGAGTGCATCTTTAAAGTCTATCGAGCTATTAACTAAAATATTATAGAAACTTAATAATTGTAAATAAACTTATAATAAAACATTACTAGTTTACAATATGACTATTATAAAACAAATATAAAACCCATAAAATATAGCTGAGAATCAATGTGCATAAAACATATATTTAAGGGGAGATGGGTCGTTTTTCTGGTTCCCCTTCTTCCTCATGTTTAGCCCCACGTCTTAAAATCTCCAAACTAATGGAGCTAAACATGAGGGAGTAGGTTAATTACATTTAGGAGTATTGTAATAAGGTTTCAGTACTTATCATTACAATTACAACTATACAGTAGGTAGCACCAGCAAACTTGACAATAATCTTGACCCTTTAACTTCTTATAACTCTAAATAAATGAAAGCAATCTGGCTGACGTTTCTATCTTTTGGGAAGAGTCCACAAGGAATTATGTGTGTATATTTACAGCCAGTTTGCTCTAGGCCCATTTTAGTTATGACAAGTTAAGGGGTCAAGATTATTGTCAAGTTCGTTGGCGCTACCTATAGTATACCATATTAACCGGCTCGGAATACGGCACAACTATTGTAATTATCACTCGACAATGACGGGATGTCTAAGAAAACGGGCCGGAGATTGAAATAAGAGAATGTGGAACTATAAAAAAAAATAAAAAAATAAAAAAATAAGAAAAATATAAATAAAATTAGATGGTGCTTCCGAACTTAGCTCTACGGTATTATCACAGTCGAGTCAGATCAATCGTAATTAATATCTATACTACCATCATTACTACCACCCTTACCACCACCACCACTACTATCATTACTACGGTTACCATGACCATTATTCAACCTGTACTACCACCACCATTACCACTATAGATAGCGCCAACGAACTTGACAATAATCTTGATCCCCATAACTTCTTATAACTCGGAATGAATGAAAGCAATCGGGCTGAAGTTTCTATAATTTGGAAAGAGTCCACCAGGATATAAGTGTGGATATTTACAGCCAGTTTACACTAGGCCCTTCTGAGTTACAGAGAGGTCAGGGATCAAGATTATTGTCAAGTTTGTTGGTGCTACCTATATCATCACTACGGATGCCATCACCACCACCACTATAATAGTTCGTTGGTGCTACCTATATCATTACTACGGATACCATCACCACCACCACTATCATTACTATGGTTACCATCGGCAGAACGACACAGACCCTCCCTCTCTGGAAGCTATCGTCACACTGAATCGTTTAACGCGGCTCTCTCGCACTGCATGATGGAGGGGGAAGGTAGGGGAGGTGTAGAGAGGAGGGTGACGAAAAATATTTGAGGCGGGAGAGAGGAAGTAAAGGAAGTGGAGGAGGGGAAAAGTAGAATAAAGGAGGAGGGGGTAAGTTGCGGGAGAAAGGGGCCAGGGGGAGGGGGAAAGACATGTAAGGGGAAGAGAGGAGGTGGTGGTAAGAAGACATGCCACATAATCACATATTGCATTCATTTCCCCAGCATAGGTGCATCTTTTGTTGTTGTTTTAACCCTTTCCCTACAGGAGACATTCCCGAACACCATGGCAATTTACAGCAATCTACAGGCTTTTAAAGCCTCTTAAAGCCTGTAAAATAGAGTGCAAGGGAGCGGGAGCGCGACAAGCCACACGTCCTTCTCCCAGCAAGGCGGCCGTGGCACTGAAGGCTCTGTGTCAGAGACTCGCGAGATATACAGTGCTGCCAAAGGCAAATGTAGAAAGACATAAGCGAGAATTGCTCATTTTAGCGAATGTCTACGGTAGTGCTGCGGGTAAACCCCGCGAGCTACGAAGCTCGTTTTGGTGTAATTTTAAAGCTATTATCTTCTAGTTTTCGGCTGAATACATTTCATTTCATTCAGACACTTGCCTAATCAATCAGGAGTGCCTGAATGAGCCCTAATATGGTGGAAATAGGCGGAAATATGTCCGCAGAGAAAGGGTTTTAAAGTGTCAGATTCCGGAAGGAACGTCGCATTCGCCCAGTGTAACATTCCTGAAGGATCCTCGCAGTCCTTGGGTTATACCCCATACACATAGTACATATATATATACAACTCCACACATCCACTACCAAACTCCAAATAAATAACGTGGAAATGGCAAACATCCAGATATATAAAAACTAAATTTCTACACAGCCACATGCATACAACTATTCCACATACCAGCTTAAGAGTCCACACCTCCACATCAATGATGCCAGAACATCATATACTGGTACCTCCACATATACTATAGCCTATATTATCAGACTTCAAAGATTCATATTAACTTATCATACATCCACATTAATAAAAACTATAATATCAGACTCAAAATATTCACATTAACATTTCCGACCTCCACACATATAATACATAACTTCCACACATCCACATCAATAAAAACTATATAATATCTGACTCCACATATCTACATAGACGTATCTGACATCCATATATATATATATATATATACCGGTATATGTATATATATATATATATTTTGAGGGTATTTTTAAAAGTTTGATGGGGATCTAGGAAGCAAACTAAAAATCTCCCCTTATGAGAGAACATTGCATATTTGTCTACCCCTTGAATAATATCATACAAGTTCAAGGTCTACAGTTCCAACTTCCTTGTACAACGAAACTCGCAAGTGGCCAACTTAGGAATCCTTTACGACATGCAAGATGCTTTACAATACCTAAGTTTGTCTACTTTGGAGTTTAAATGGTACTTAGTAAATAAACTTTGTAGAAATTCATATGTTTTCACCAACCACCTTTACTTCTAAACTCAATTAATGAAATCAAGAAATACAAGTGGCACTCCAAGGACTCGAACCTAGGATACTCACACCGAAATTCTGCGCATTTATGCATTACACTATCAAGACAGTTAAAGAAATAACAGATACCATACGTTCCACCGAACATAAAATGGGGCATTATTCTAGACGTTTTGAGTACGCCGTAAATGTTTTGAGTACGCCGTAAATGTTTTGAGTACGCCGTAAATGTTTTGAGTACACCATGAACGTTTTGAGTACACCGTAGACGTTTTCAAGTACACCGTAAACGTGTTCAAGTACACCGTAAACGTTTTCAAGTACACCATAAACGTTTTCAAGTACACCATAAACGTTTTGAGTACACCGTAAATGTTTTGAGTACACTGTAGATGTTTTTAAGTACACCATAAACGTTTTTGAGTATCACTGTATCCGGCCCCTGGACTACGGTAGATCTAAAGGCGGATTGACACTCGTGTGAATCCAGTTGTTTACAAACACACCGCAGACTACGAACCTACTGAACCTTAGTTGATAGTCAGAGTTGGACCCTCCTTGTTACCTCCTTACAGACCGGTAGTACAGCTATTCCTCACTTAATGGGAGATTTTCACTTAACCCTTTTCCGACATATGACGCGATTTTGAGCCTATTGGGGATACTTTAAAGCCTTTGTTATCATCAGGGGTATTTAGAAACCTTTAGTTTAGTTACTTCAACCTCTGCAGTTGTCTTTGAGTTAGCTGTGGGCAGAAAACTAATTTTGGAGAGGTAATTATAAGAGTGAGAGAACTCTATTTCCCTATTGCTAATCTGGCAACCTCTGCGTCATAAATGCGTGAAAGGGTTAAGAGGCCTTTTTTTTTGGACCCCCTTCTCCCACATGTTTAGCTCCATTGGTTTTGAGATTTTAAGACGTTCGCCCTATCAGTTTGGCGATTTTAAGACCCTTCACTCCATTTCTGTCAACTTTAAGACCATTTGTGCCATTTCCCACAGATCCTTCCTAAGCTGTATAAAATCGTCTAATGATAGCCAGAATGAACTGCAAAAGCGCGACATGATCCTCGAAGGGCCAATCAGTTCCACCGTCAGTTATTTTTTTTTTTTTAGTTTCCTCCCTAGACGTCCATCAAGCTTATATTTGTACATTTTTCTCTTAAATTACAGGCTTGCTATCGCTCGCCAGCAAAAATTGACACCTAAATGGCACGAAAGGTCTTAAAATTGATAGAAATGGGGTGAAAGTTCTTAAAATCGCCAAACTACTGTAATGGGACATGTCTTAACATTTCAAAAGCACTGGGGCTAAACATGAGGAAGAAAGGGGTCCAGAAAAAAATATCTCAAGTGGCAATCTCCCCTTAAAGCACGATGACGTAATTTTTATAAAATTCTGGTTACTATCAGACAACTTTCCTTAGCTTCTAATCTACCTTCAGGACTCAGGTGTGGTAAATACAATTTCGATAAACCCTCTGAATTATATTTTTTCAGCAACCAACTTCATTTCTGAACTCAATTAATGAAATCAACAAATACATGTGGCACTCCAAGGACTCGAACCTAAGACACTCACACCAAAATTCTGCGCACTTATGCATTACGCTATCAAGACACGGGTCCTTCTAAAAATGCAGAACATCGTCTAATTTTAGCCAGAATATACGGTAAAAAGGCGCCATCGTGCTCTCTACCCGGAACAAGACGCGACCGTAGCAGCCTCCTTCTCCGGCCACACACAAATATTCTAGCTAATGTGATTCAGCGATAGAGTTGAAATGATTATCTTGACACACCCTGATTGATGAAGGGGACAGAGCCTTTCACAATAAACTATAATAATATATATACTATAATAATACTATAATAATACTATAATAATAAATACTATAAACAATAAATACTATAATAATACTATAATAATACTATAATAATATATATACTATAATAATAAACTATAATAATAAACTATAATATATATATTATAATAATAAACTATAATAATAAACTATAATAATAAACTATAATAATATATATACTGTAATAATAAACTATAATAATATATATACTGTAATAATAAACTATAATAATATATATACTGTAATAATAAACTATAATAATATATATACTATAATAATAAACTATAATAATAAACTATAATAATAAACTATAATATATATACTATAATAATAAACTATAATAATATATATACTATAATAATAAACTATAATAATATATATACTGTAATAATAAACTATAATAATAAACTATAATAATATATATACAGTACTGTAATAATAATGAAAAAGTATCTTACTAAAACTGACATTTGGTTCTAAATTACTTATTTAATTTGCAAATTTATCCAATATATTAATTACCTCATAAGCTGCCAGACCAGTGTTGACGACGATCCAAATTAAGGGAGAAAAAGCTCGAGTGATACCGGCCTTACACTTGCCAACTCTTTCTCTCATATTCTTCAGTATATATTATCACCATGTTTGTCGACACGAATAAAAAGTCTCGGAAATTATAGCGGCTGGAAGATTCTAGAAGTAAATAATAAAAATAAAAATAATAATGATAATAAACACGTACTGTACACTAACCTCTAAACTTTGTGCATAAATAAATATCATGGACATTTCTTAACCCTTTTAGTACCGGTGACATCCTAATCATTATAACCTGGCAACTATAAGACAATTTTATTCAGCCTAGGAAGGACGTCTGCCAGTTAAAAGTCTACCAGATACCGGTGACATCCTAATCAGTATATTTGTTAACTATTAGACGATTGTATGCCGCTTAGGAAGTACATCTGCTAGTTAAAAGGCTACCAGAGTAGCGTAATGCTTAGTGGGCGAAATTTTTGTGTGAATATCCTAGGTTGGAGTCCTTGGAGTACCACATGTATTCATTACTTTCATTGATGTCATTAATTATGCTTATTTCTAAGTTAATTGGTGGGTTGATGGTAAATAATATGAATTAATTTTTTGAGCTACCACATATCCTTCCTAAGTTTCATAAAGTCGTCTGGATGTGGCTGAAATTCAATAAAGAGACATACCCGGTACAGAAGGAGTTAAGAACACGGCTCACACCTTACTTGTTATACTATTAATTAAGGGGGGTCACCTGGTTATTGTCTCTCCTTTTATCTCTTTCTCTGGCTTGTATCCATTCGATCCCATTCAGCCTACAGTTTTAAGACGTTTATCCCCATCCAGGTGTCGATTTCTTCCTGGCAAGCAACAGCGAGCCAGCATTGTATTAAGAAATCCGGCTTCGCCGGAGACATTTTTCCATCGAAAAATGTACAAATCTAGCCTGCTGTCAAAAACATTTAAAACAAAATTGACACCTGGATGGGGATAAACGTCTTATAACAGTAGGATGAATGGGGCTGAATGGATACAACCCAAAGAGAGAGGGAGAGAGAGAAAAAACAAAAACGAGGTGGGTCCCCTTAAGCCTAAACAGTATACATATTTATGTATATATCGACACATCTGCTTACACACACACACACACGCACATATAATTATTATGTACACACAGACATGATTTTGGAGTACAGATCCTGGAGTATGGCCATCGTTTTCTTTGGACGCCATTTTGGTGACGTAATTATCACACAATGTGGTGATAGTTTAGTTTTGGTCGTGTAGAATTTAGATCCAAAAAAAAAGAAACAAAATATCTTGCCCCAATATTACCAAAATATGTTTACTGTAGGTAGTGCCAACGAACTTGACAATTATCTCGATCACTGACCTCTTCGTAACTCAAAAGGACCTTGAGCAAAGTGACTGTAAATTTCCACACCTAGTTCCTGGTGGGCTCTTCCCAAATGATAGAAATGTCAGCCCGATTGCTTTCATTCATTTTGAGTTAAAATAACTTAAGGGGTCCAGATTATTGTCAAGTTCGTTGGCGCTACCTATAGGATGCCTTGCTTTATCGAGAGTTTTGATTATTTTTGCCATTTTCAAGCAATATATTATTAGTTTGCCCTCAAAATAAACCTCCCCGCCTCCCCAGACCCCTTTCAAGCTAAACAAAAAACCGCCACAAGATCCCCCTTTCAAGCAAAATGTAACAGTTTTCAGTAAAAAAAAAATTTCCAAATTGCCCACTCGCCCAGGAAAAAAATTCGACACCTGAATGGGGTCAACTGTCCCATAATTAACCCCATTCTTAACATTAATCCTCCATTACAAACCCCAATGCACCTGAATAAATTAATGAAAGCATATGATCCACCAAACTAATAGACCCAAACGTCTTAAAATCGCCAAACTAATGGAGCCAAAACAAGGGGTGGTCCAAAACGACCCCCCAGGCATTAGATAGGGTTAAGGGGGGGGGGGGTAGTGCTTGTTTTTTGGTCAATGTATTTATATATTTATCTATTTTTGAGTTTCCTCACTCGACCTCCATCAAGCTTAAAAAAACACCCCCTAGACCCCCTTTCAAGAAAAATTTGTAAATTTTTCGGTAGAAAAATGTCTCAGCCGAAGGCCGGTTCCTTCTTAAATTAAGGGCTCGCTATCGCTCGCCATGAAAAAATTGACACCAAAATGGCACGAAAGGTCTTAACCCTTTCGCTGCGGGTGACGTTCTGGAATGTCCTGGCAATTTACAGCAATTTACAGGCTTGAAAAGCCTGTAAAAAACGTAGAAATCGAGTGTCAGTGGACGGGAGCGTGAGGGGCCCATCTCCGACCCTCATAGCAGCCAGAGGCTCACTGAGGTAGACTGTGTCTCGTGCGGGTCTCTCACTGCCTCTCACAACAGTGTTGCCGAGCGAGCGAGTGCTAACAAATAGCGGGTTTCCCGCGTTTCTATGGCACCGCTGCGGGTGAACCAGACCACCTACGAGGCCCGTTCTGGTCTCATTTTGAAGCTATTTTCGCCTAGTTTTCGGCAGAATACAGTTCATTTAATGCAGATGCTTGATTTATCATTCAGGAGTGCCTGAATATGCCCTAAATAGCCCAAAACACCCCGCAGAGAAAGGGTTAATATTGACAAAGAAATGGGGCGAAAGGTCTTAAAATCAACAAACTAATGAAGTCTTAAAATCAACAAACTAATGAAAAGTCTTAAAATCTCCAAACTAATATGCTAAACATGAGGGAGAAGGGGATCCATGAAAAGCGACTACCTCCCCCTTAAGAAGACACAGCCATGAGTTGCTACACACACCACAAAGAATAGAAATGGTGGCCTCGTCCACCGAAAGGGTTAAACACGGCTCCATACACACTTATTATCCTAAAATATCATTGTTCATCACGTTTTCTATAACCTCAACATTAGGCCTACACACAATAGGTCCGTAGCCCTAGACGAACCCCCATCACTGTCAGTGGTGATGACGAGAGCTTTGACGTATTCCTACTCAGTCAATATGATACGCTGTCGCTGGTTGTTATAATTTTAATGAGAACTACTTGAACATTATTTCTGAAATACTGGGTGCGAAGGGAATTTAACCCTCCGGAAAATCCCCAGGCCCAGTGGTGGTGCCTGGTGCGGGTTTGAACCCTGGTTAGGGACCTCACTAGGATTTACCAGACTGGTGCAGTTTCAAACCCTGGTCAGGGACCTCAGTAGGTTTTACCAGACTGGCGCTCTAACTCACTGTACTACCACGCACGTACAATACGATAACAACCTTAGTTCTCCTTGAAAGAACCAGGTGACAGTCTCGTGGTGATTCATGTGGTGGGTTTCTTAGAATTCGCCACAAACGACTATTTTACGATATCCCAGACGTCAACTCGGGTAGTTTTGTTGTTGCGGGATTTTTGCGGGTACAGGTATTACAATTACAGTATAGGTTTCCCTCACTATCCGAACACGAAAGTGGTCCCGGACCCTAAGAGTTGGAACTTTAAATGTTGTTTCTGTTCGGTCTCTGTCTCAAGTCGGCCACCCCCATCTATGGGGTATGTGCCTGATTATATACATACATACTGTACATACATTATATACATTATATACATACATACTGTACATACATTATAGGTTTTTAAGTGTTTGTGTTTGGGTTTTGGCTGGTCCGAGAACGCAGCTCCATTTACCCCATGAATTTTAGGGTTCGCTATATAATTTTTCTATCCAAGATCGGGATTTCAGGAACATAACCCAATCGTAAATCGAGGGAGACCTGTATATCATAAGAGTTCTGTATGGAGCTCAGTGGTCTGGTTAATCTGCTCTACATAACTAACTAACTGTATATCATAATAACTGATTAGGAAATGGCAAATCTATAGTAATTACCACCGACCATGATGGACCTAGTCTAGGAATCCGGGCCTTAATATCATCATAGACTTGTAGGAAAGTTTTTCACATGAATAGTGATTCATATAAGAGTAGAAAAATTCAAATTACTAACCAAAATTTCAATTATAATGATTACAAAACTTCCAAATAACCCATACCTACTTAATTAATATCTAGAAGAGTATTACAATATATAATTATATAAAATTACTCCTTATGGGGAGATGGGTTGTTTTTTGGGTGTATTAATTCAATTATTCCTTTGTTTCTTAGTTTCTTTGCTAGACCTCTATCAAGCTTAGAAAAACACCCCCTAGACCTCCGTTCAAGATAAATTTGTAAATTTTTCGGTAGCAAAATGTCACAGCCAAAGGCCAGTTCCTCTTAAAATATCAGACTCGCTGTTGCTCGCCAGGAAAAATTATCGACACCTATATGGCACGAAAGGTCTCAAAATTGACAACAATTGGGGCGAAAGGAGTTAAAATTGCCAGACTAATGGTTCGAACGTCTTATAATCTCAATACAAATGGGGCTTTAACACGAGGGAGAAAGGGGGCCAGAAAAACGACCCATCTCTCCTTAATCTGACTTGCACTTAACCCCTTCTGTACCGGCGACGGCTTTTTCATTACATTTTAGCTATATTCAGAAGTTTTTGTGCAGATTAAGAAGGATCTGTGGTAGTAAAAATGGGTTAAGTGAGATAGTTAGAAGCCTGTTAATTGCTAGAGGTCCTTTTTAAACTGAATAATATCGTTTAATAATAGCCAGAATAAAATAAAAGTCATAGCCGCTACAGGAGTTAACCCATTCAGTACCGGTGCCGTTGTTTTCACTTCACTCTGGCTACTTTAGACGGTTTTATTCAGTTTAAGAAGGGCCTCCAGCAATTATCAAGCTTCCGTCTACCTTAACTAACCCGTTTTACTTCTACAGATCCTTCTTAAGCTGCACAAAATCGTCTAAATATAGCTAGAATGAAAGAAAAGACACGTCACCGGTACAGAAAGGGTTAACCGTTTTAGTTAGCAAGAAGAACGTCAACAGCTTCCAACACACACTTGTAGCTCAGAAAGTCAGCTAACTCCTTGAGGATTAGGACGTATTTTGACAGTTTATTCTGGCTATCATCAGACGATTATGTTTAGATTAAGAAGGGCATGCGGAAGTAAACCGAAAGAGAGGTGGAAGGATGGAGTGAGGAAGTATTATGGATGAAGGCAGTGCTGGTTGGGAGGGGTGTCGACTGACTGGGGACAGAGGTGCATGGAGGCGGTTCGTTCATGGCCACCCCTTCAGGGATCACGGCGTCAGGCAATAGATAGATAGATGTGGAAGTCACGGGGGTATAATTCAGACGGTCTTCACCATTTCTTTAATTCCCACAGATCCTTCCTAAGCTGTATACAATCGTCTAATGATAGCCAGAATGGGGTGGGGGGGGCCAATTGAGACCATCTTTACCCTTTTCTTTTAATTCCCACAGATCCTTCCTAAGCTGCATAAAATCGTCTAGTAATAGCCAAGAATACACGGTCAAAACGCGTCATGATCCTCAAGGGGTTAATGTACCGAAATATATATATATTATCTGACAAACATACCATTGTTTTTTTAGCATTAGGATTTACACTTTCTTAATATAGATTTTCATTATATTTACATTTTAGCCTTCCCAGCAGAACATAGTTTTTTACTAGTCATGCTTTTCTATTCCTCTCTCTCTCTCTCTCTCTCTCTCTCTCTCTCTCTCTCTCTCTCTCTCTCTCTCTCTCTTTGCAGAACATATTTTTTTTACAAGCCAAGCTTTTCTATTTTCCTCTCTCTCTCTCTCTAATCCAATATCATTAACTTCTTCATCCCCCTCCTCCTCCTCATCATCATCATTCTCTCTCTCTCTCTCTCTCTCACTTCAAGCCACTGCGATAAATCAACTGGTCGGATAGTTATATAATGCATTCTCTCTGTCTAATTCTATGTGTCTGTTGTATTATATTCTGTTCCTTTCTCTCTCTCTCTTTCTACTGTATTATAATACATTCTCTCTCTCTCTCTCTCACTGCGATAACTTTACTGGTCGGATAGGGAGTAGTCGAGGTTCTCTGTCTGTTTCTCTGTTTCTGTTATATTATATTCTGTTCCTTTCTCTCTCTCTATTAAACTACACTCACTCTCACTCTCTCTCTCTCTCTCTCTCTCTCTCACTCTCTCACTGCGATAACTTTACTGGTCGGATCGGTTGTAGTCGAGGCTATCTCCGTTGACCTGGTGCGGACTGGCGGCCTTGCCCACCAGGTAGTAGGTCATCAGCTCCCCCTTGCCCTTGACCACGATGAGGCCCCGCTGCTCGAACACGTATCCAAAGTGCTGCAGGATCTTGGTTGTCTCTTCTGTCACCTGTGGGCAGTCGTGCATGGCATAAAACTTTAATATTATTATTATTATATATTTTTTTTTGCTCCCTAAGAACTCAATCAAGTTTGAAAAACACCCTGAAGACCCCTCTTTCAAGTTAAATTTTCTGGTAATATATATGATGATGACAATAAGTTCTGGGGGGGGGGGTCCCCAAAAACGGTAAAAAAGAAGCGAACACAGAGATCGAGCAAACCGCGGAAGTAGGCTCCTTGAATGACACCGACCTCCCACAGGGTTGGTTGACCACGGCACATTACTAACCTGAATGCAGCCCGCCTTGCCCGTGGACTCCATCCTGGAAGCAACATTGACGGTGTTGCCCCAGATGTCATAATGAGGCTTCCGGGCACCGATGACGCCAGCCGTTATGGGCCCGTGGTTAATGCCTGCAACACCAAACACAAATATAGTATAACTTGGTTCAGTTGGCCACATTAGTTTATATCCACACCATGATATTATATATGAAAGGAAACATGGTCCTCCCGTGATTCGAACTCAGGACACCACACCCAGAACATAAGCATCTAATTCATTACACCACCAACACAGTTACATACCCATCCTGAGGACAAAGTGGTTGAAGGACTGTTCGTTGATGGACTGCAACGCTCGCACCAGCTCAAAGGCAAAGTCCACCAATAGTCCCAAGTGGGCCCACCGCACCTTTACTGGGTCGTCCTCCTAGGGGTGCGCGGAATGAACAGTACAGACGGTCATTAGTATATTTTTAACATTGTTCTTGACCCCAATAACCCCCCAAATGAAATTAATGAAAGCAACTGATTCTTCCAGGGTTCGAACCCAGGACAACACATACAAACCTAACACTATCTAACCATTACACCATCAAGATAGTCTATATATTACGAAAGTGATGATTACTATTATTTTGCACATTCAAAATGGAATCCTTATACTGTAGGCCTACTCATGTATAATCCACTGTGGGAGAATAAGTTTGATCACATTTATGAAACCCGATATTAATGGAAAAAACACTCATCACTCTCAAGGTTCCCTCGGACATCCTCACTGTTTACAAACATCTTCATTATGGAGTATAATCGATTTTACCCCCTGCTAGTTAGTTAAGTAGAGCAAATTAACCAGACCACTGAGCTCCATACGGAACTCTTATTTACCTCCTGCTGGCAACATAGAAGGTAATTTCACTAAGTCATGGGGGGGGGGGGGTACATCTTGTATCCCAAACTGGAATTATATCTAAAACCATGAAAACACTAATTTCTCAAAATCTGGAGGAAGAAACATGAAAAATAAGGGTGCGAGCCTTTTCCCAATACATGTAATTACCGTTGTTGTTCCCTAGACTACCTGGCCGAACAGTCCCATGACAAAGTGTTATATGTACAATCGTGCTAATAAGTGATGTCTCGGCACCAAGTATATTTTTATCAATAATTAGCATCAGCAATATCAAAGCTTCATTTCTTCATATCGAGTGAAATATAACAACATGTTACTACACTTACCAACCCTATTCAACATCTGACAGACATTAATACAACACAGGGTGAGCCAAACATAATGACAGCTGGGACATGACTTATTAGCACGGCCGTACCCAGGTCCATTATAAAGTGTTGACTGACCTTAACCTGTCCTGAAGGGTTGAGACCACTGGCGGCCATGTAGGTGGAGCCGATGGTCTTAATCTTGATAATGTCGTGGAACTGTACCAACTCCAGCAACTAGGGTGGAGAAGGTGGACAATTATAATAATAATAATAATAATAATAATAATAATAATAATAATAATAGGCAATTCAACATTTTGCCAGGTTAAATAAATTGAGTATACTGATGTTGCTGTACAGATATAAATACTGTATAATAATAATAGTTATTCATATTTTCTCTCACCTGGTCAAAATCGGAGATGACCTCATTCAGGAAGCGTAGACACTCCAGACCCTGGTTGTTGACTGATTCTTCCGAGTAGAAGTCTGTCGGGTAAATGGAAGAACGATTAATTTAGTATAAGAAGATGATGACGTCTATCAGCAACTTAACCCTTTCATGCACAGGACGCGATTTGAGCCTATTCTGCAAAACAAACAAACCAAAATAGGGACAAAAGAACTTATCAAAATTGATATGTGGAAATAACGCTTTAGTAAAATAAATTTTTGAAATAAAAGAACACAAAACCACCACATAGGATGCACATTACTACATGAGCAAGTGAATCTGTTTCCCAAGCAAATTATTCGCACATATTTATTTATTTTGCAAGTTTTACATTATAATATAACAACGCACTCTCATCATGTTCAAGGAATTAGTCAATTTGGGAAGTTCAGCACGTTCTGGTAAATTCTCTTAAATTCTGCATGAATAAAGAAACTACAATTTATGTCAAAAATGTTCAATTTAAAATTGTTTACAATCTTAATAAATAAAGGTCAATGTTTGTCAGTTACCCGACCTTTGTTACTAAACTCCTCCCACAGTTTTGGTACCAGGTGGGAGTGTGGGGCACCGTTGGAAAGCCCAGGCTTTGGAGATGGTTTTAGGCGAGTTTAGTGGAAATCAGAGACACTTTTGTTTAATAAAATTTTCGGCAGAACTTATGTAGTGTATACGGGTGCGAAAAAAATGCGAACAAAATGTCCGTTTGGGGCAGAAGGAGGCCTCCGATCGAAAAGGTGTATGGAACGAAAGTTGTTCGCAGCTCCGCAAAATGGGGGTACGGATGAGGTCAGATCCAAAATCGGAGGGCATTTAGCGGCCGAAATCGAGGTCGCCGTTTAATGAGGCACAGGGAGGTCGAGGCCGGTGATTATGGTAGTAGTAGTATTGTGATGATTGTGGTAGTAGTGATTGATGATGGTGATTATGGTAGTAGAATTTAAACCTGGGCAACGCCGGGTACCCCTCCTAGTACCAATATAAACTAAAGTCCCCAAGTTTGTCAGAATAATAAATTGCCAAAATAAAACCAACCGAAAAAGCCCTTATCTGTCTCTGCCTTGATGGTGTAATGGTTAGTATTTAAATATCTGTGTGTGGTAACCCAGGTTCGAATCCCGGTGGATCACATGTATGTATGTATTTACTCAGGTCCATTCCCCACTTTTCCTTTTTTTTTTTTTTTTCTCATTAATTTCATTGGAGGTGTTTGGTGTTGGAGTGAAATTAATACAAATAGTTTACCTCCGAAGTTGGGCATGGACGCAAAGAGGACGCCAATCTCATCGTAGCTCTGGGAATACAACTCCTCGTGCTTCTTCCGCCTGATGCCCATGAAGTGTGTGGCTACGTGTTGGGGCAGGATGTTGTAGACCAGAGCCTCGTTGCGTTGTCTGATGTCCGCCGCGCACTCTCGCTTCTCTTCCACCTCTCGCCGCCACAGATATAAGAGTCGAGACGTCTTCTCGGTCTGTGGGTAGTGTAAAGATATATATTTGAGGGATTATGATAAGAATAGTTAGATTAGCAATATAGAGGTGATTGCACATGATCGCAAAGTAAGGTGAGAGATATATGAATAATTAATAGATGAGGACTTGATTTTCAGTAGGAGGATAAAATCTTTGGGGAATAAATTAAGTTGGGGAGGGAATGAGAAGGTCGAAGGGTAGGGTACTTGTGGTATGAATATGGAAGGCGTGGGTGACCTAGTTTCGGTACTACAATGTTTTTTCGGCGAGTCCTGATTAAAACGGACTTGGCACTGGAGTGACAACACCCCAATCGGTATAATTATAGACCTGGCACTCACCGGGAAGGCGAGCACATGTACAAGTAAGTGATAAGGACCAGCTATGTAAACAGAGATGATGGAGTCAAGCTTCTACCTAACCTACACTAGACTAACCATTTGAGGAGCAATAATGTGTTACGGTGAGACCAAAACCCTAACCCTGAAGGTCTCACTGGCTTACCCTCGGAGGACAGAACCCCGTTGGATCTTTATTACCTGTCTGCTGAGAGCGACCAGGAGGATGGTGATGAGACACAGCTCCACGGACAGGCTCACTGGTTCCTGCACGCCACCTCTGTAACACATTAGATTGATTAGATTGATATCCAGGGTTCTATAAATATACAGGTCTCCCTCACTATCCGATGCCCCTATTTACGATATTATTATAGGTTTTTAGGTGTTTGGGTTTGGATTTTGGCTGATACGAGAATGTAATCCCATTTACCCCATTAATTTTAGGGTTCGCAATACGATTTTTCTATATAAAATGGGGTTTTCAGGGACGTAACCCAATCGTAAATCAAAGGAGACCAGTAGGCTATACTCTAGTTGTTTTACATTGTGCAAGTGTATTTTACTAATATTTTCTTATTAAGAACTATCATCAGGTAAACACAGGCTGAATTATGTTGAGTGGATGTAGTTCTTTAAACAAAATAAACAATACAATAAATAATAGGTAAACATTATTTGATCTATTACTAACATATTGCTCTACTTACATTAAAGAGGTATAGAAGAAATAAAGTATCGGTTACAACATATTTACTGATCCTTGTGATTGGCTTGTAGCCAATCAACTTGATCTACGTATGTATATGTGTATGTATATATTCAGGCACACACCCCATTGCTGGGGGTGGCCGACTCGAAACAGAGCCTGAACAGAAACAACATTCAAGGGTTCTAATTATCAGGGTCTAGGAGTACTTTTGCGCTTCTTTGCCCCTTTCTTTGTCTCGATGAGTAGGAGAATTTTACAAGGGGAGGAGGATTCCTAGCCCTCTGCCCCCAAACCTACATACTCGAGAAAAAATATAGCACAATAAAGGCTCTCTGACTATCATCAATGCCTCCAGTTAAGAAATGTGTAAAGCATTCAGTACTAGACAAAAAATATTACTATATACAATATGACTGCCGGACTTACTGTGGTGTGGTGTAGATGAATGATGATGAAGATGTGTGGTGGTGGTGGTGGTGATGATGCAGGAGGAAGATGAGGTTCATGGTACACTGCGCCCCCGTCACCGTCACCATCACCACACTCTTCAGGATGTAGCTTACCTGCAGACCAAATATAAGGGGATTGAAGTGACAGCGATAACATGACGTACCATAAGTATAAAACAGCAATTATAATGTAAAACTTGCAAAATAAACAAACCAAAACTGTGACGACACAAAGTAAAGGCAAAAGAACTTATCAAAATCGCTATGTGAAAATAACGCTTAATGTAATAAGATTTTTTAAATAAAAGAACGAAAAACCACCACATAAGGTGTACATCACTACATGTATGTATTGTATATACTCTGGCACCTCTCCCAGTCCAGCAAAGCTGGACCACCACAAGCCCGTGCACCATGCTTCCAGGCGCACCCTTCATTACCATTGGCTCCCCGGGCCAGGCGCCTGATGGACTAGTATCTAGTCCAACTGGCACATGACCCTCTCTCCCAAACAACCTTGTTTACATTCATCTATTCACAAGCATTCTCCATTCATTCCTGAGCAAGTTAATCTCTTTCCCAAGCAAACTATCACACATATAACAACGCACTATCGTCACGTTCGAGGAATTAGTCAATATGTGAAACTGTAATAATATACCAAACATATGATAATCTTACTTGTGCGAGGAGTGAACAAGCCAGCAGTATGAGGAGGGTGAAGTATGTGTAGTAGGCCGGATGAGGACAGCTGTTGTACGCCTCTCTGTTATCATCGGTAGTACTGCTGTTGTTGTTGGTGCTGTCTGCTGTTACCGGGCCCCAGTCATCGTATAGCTCACTGCGGTATAATCCTGTGTAGCGGGGAGAACTGTTTTTCAGATGCCTATTTACTAAAACATTGAACAATATCTTTAACCTGACCTAACCAAAACCTAAACTAACCTATCTATCTAGCTATCTATTGCCTGACGCCGTGATCCCCAAAGGGGTGGCCACGAAACGCCCCCATGCACCTCTGTCCCCAGTCAGTCGACGCCCCTCCTCCCAACCAGCACTGCCTTCATCCATATACTTCTTCACTCCATCCTTCCACCTCTCTTTCGGTTTACTTCTCCCTCTCTGTCCTTCCACCTCGCTCTCGTACACCCTCTTAGTCATTCTCTCGCTTCCCATACGTTCTATATGGACGAACCATCTCAAGGTGTTCCTTTTCACACTTTCCAGCACATCTACCTCCACACCTCACCTCCTTCTTACTTCCTAACCTAACCTAATCTAGTATATTAGTGGACTATTTATGAATGTAAAATGTAAAAATATATTGTAACATTATCAAATTATTGAGATATAAGTACAGTTCTCCCCGCTACCCAGGCTCTTACCCTCACTGCTACCAGGGGTGTCGGGGGAGGTGGTGGCGTTGGCAGAAGGGAACGCCAGGGGGGTGACAGTGACGGTGGTGCTGTAGTTAGTGGTGCTGTAGTTGGTGGTGCTGTAGTTGGTGGTGTTGGCAGAGGGGGGCGGCAAGGTGTGCAGGGGTCGGATGCACAGGTACTGAAAAAAAAATATCATGTTATTTCCTCAGCTGACTATGCTTATAATGTAAAACTTGCAAAATAAACAAAACAAAACTTGGACTAGACAATATAAAGGCAAAAGAATTTATCAAAATCACTATGTGGAAACAACGCTTTAGGAAAATATAATTTTTGAAATAAAAGAACACAATCCACCACATAGGGTGTACACTGTACATCACTTTCTCTTCATAATTGCTTAGGGGCACAGGGCCCTGGGTGGGGCTTTGGTTTCCTGGGCGTTTCCGCACCCTCCTCAGCTCCCCGCCATGGAGTGGCTTCGGTCACCCAGGCTTTATTGTGGTAGGCAGGGAGGGTTCTGTGGGGGCGCTCGGTTATGGCCTTGGCCTTGCATGGGGCCTTGGGGCTGTTCGGCTAGGCAGCCTGGGGAACAGCAACAACAACAACATGAGCAAGTTAATCTGTTTCCCAAGCACCCAGGAATCAAACCAGAGCCACTCACCATATCTGCAGTATTGGCGGCGGCTGCCAGTACGACCAATGTTGTGAACCAGGTGACTCTCAACCAGACCACTCCATGTACTAGGTCGCTCCCTCGCAGTAACAACTCACACACACGCTGCAGATAAACAAAATAATGTTAGTAAATAATACAGGTCTCCCTCGATTTGCGATTAGGTTTCGTTCCTGAAAACCCGATCTTAAATAGAATAATCGTATAGCGAACCCTAAGATTAATGGGGTAAATGGGGATGTGTTCTGGGACCAGTCAAAACACAAACACAAACGCCTAAAAACTTATAATAATATCGTAAATCGAGGCATTGGATAGTGAGGGAGGCCTGTATACTAAAATTCCACTTCAATCAAGACTACACATTGAATTCGATAAAGTGAGTACAAACTATATTAAAATTTCACTTCAATCAAGACTGCACATTGAATTTAACACAAAAGATAAGGTAAAGTGACTCAATTTTCATTTTAAATTAGTGTTTTTTTAAGCTTGATGGAAGTCTAGGGAAGAAACTAAAGAATTGATGACAGTTAAAGGTTAAGTACTGTAGTGTACATGGCTAAGTTTTCTGCTAAAATAAAACATATTATAATCCCACCTTAAGCTTGGTATAAGTCTAGGTAGCAAACTTTAAACAAAATAATAATATTAATAATAAATTCATCATACAATAATAACTAATACAAAATAATATCCTGTCAGTGTAATAAACGTTTACTGTGACTGTGAGCGTACCAGGGGGAAGGATCGAGCAGCGGAGACGGACGCCATGGCCACGAGGATCACCAACACGCTGAGGTACACCACTGGACCACCACCGCTCCTGTATGGAACGGGTAGAGAACAGTTAGCTATTATTGACGTTGAGAAAATTGTTTTGGGTTTGGTTTATTGCGTTTGGCAGGCATTTCGATAAGGATGTAGTATTAGGGCGTATCGCCAGCTTTGTTTATATTATTTGTATGCTGGCGATCACGTTCCCGTCTATTATGACTACCGTGGGACTTATTGTCATCATCCTATATATTGCCAGTAGGGGGCAAATGTAAATGTGTGTGACTTTGTGTTTTGTCTGTGTGTGTTCGTTGTTTTATGTTGTGTTTTGTGTTTTCCTTGTTCTTGCTCTGTCTTGAGTCGGCCACCCCCCAAATATAAGAAAAAAAAGGAAAAAGAGGGAAAAAGAAAAGAAAAAAAATAGGAAAAGTGGGGATTGGGCCTGAGTAAATAGATAGATTGATAGATAGGGGGCGAATGTAAAAAGTCAAAATACTATAGACAGGAACGTGATCACCAGCGTACAAATAGTGTAAACAAAGCTGGCGATATGCCTGGATACTACATCCTTCCCGGCATTTCAGTTATGCTTACCGAGTGTCTTAACCCTTTCAAGACCACATGTAATACCTACCATGTGGTGATGGGCTGGTCTATCAGATTGAGAGCTGAGCAATCTCTGCCATACCCATAGCTTACTCTGACTTTTCCTTTAACTTATATATTTTCTAGATCTCAAGTGACGGCGTCTCTTCCGTGGATTGACCTCCCAATCTACCAAGATTGGAAGCCAAAGCGTCACATTTTTTCCCTTGCCCCTCAACTTTCTCTTCATAATTGCTGAGGAGCACAGGGCCCTGGGTGGGGCTTTGGTTTCCCGGGCGTTTCTGCACCCTCCTCAGCCCCCCGCCATGGAGTGGCTTCGGTCACCCAGGCTTTATTGTGGTCGGCGGGGAGGGTTCTGTGGGGGCACTCGGTTATGGCCTTGGAATTGCTCGGGGCCTTGGGGCTGTTCGGCCAGGCAGCTTGGGGAACAACAACAACCCTTTCAAGATCCAATTACGCTTTACTCCTTATACATCAAACACTATATTACATCTAACAATATAACTCCCTACTCCTTATATATCAAACACTATATGCTGTGGCCTGTTCAGTACACCCCATGCTATTGGTAGACATCAAGGATTTGGACACTCAGGTCTAGCAATTCGTGATAAATGTCCAATTAAGTTCCTGTAACAAAAGCACACCCTAGCCCTGTCAATCAAGGGAGTGCACGGCGTTAAAACCTGCATCATCAATACAGGTCTTCTCCGATATACAACTGGGTTACGTTCCTGAAAACTCTCTCTCTTAAATAGAAAAATCATATAGCAAACCCTAAATTTAATGAGGAAAATGGGAATACGTTCTAGGACCAGCCAAAACCCTAATACAAACACCTAAACACCTATAATAATATCGTAAATCGGGGCATAGGCTAGTGAAGGAGACCAATATAACTCCATACTCCTCCTCGGCTCCTGACCTGGGCATCAGTAGGGTTCTGGCGAGGGCGACTAAGAGGATAACGAGGGGTACGGCGGTGGTGGCTGCCCCGCTGAAGGTCTCCCGGTGGTGGCGGTATGCGTGTTCCGTCTTGGCGTCGCTGAATACCAGGCTCAGGCACTGCGTCTTGGTCCGTAGGTCTCTGAAGGAATAGTAAACAATGAGTACATAGTAAGAGTAAATATATGAGTACAGTACGTAGGAACGATGAGTAGATAAGTACAAGGGTTGATTTGTGTATAGTTGAAGAATAAGTGATAGTCTTGTAGAAGATTGCGACGGTTAGATAGAAGGAGATATAGGGACTTGAAGGCATTTAAGGTAACAAGATTCTCTCTGCCCCAATTGGAAATAGTTGCGAGATCAGAAAATAGGCATGCTATGGTCTCATCATGGGAGTTTTGAAGTGATTGCGTGATGGGTCGATGTGAAAAACTATTGAATAATGAAAGGTAGAGTCATACAATATACAGTAATTATAAACATAGAGGACTCACTTGCTGCCACCCCTGTTGACTAATTCCTTCTCGAGCTTGGACTTGAAGGAGGAGTCGGGCCTCGAGCCATCTTGTAGCGCCTTTAGTATGCGCGCTTCATCTGCCGTAGAGAATGTCTGGAAAGGAAATATAAGGTTAAACTTTTCCATTGACATTATTCTGGGCCTGAGTCTCTGGGTCTTCTCCTGGGCGGCCTAGATGTGTGTGAATTTGTGCTTTGTTTTGAGTGTGTGTGTGTGTGTGTGTGTGTTTTTTTTTTTTTTTTTTTGGGGGGTCTTCTCCTGGGCGACCTAGATGTGTGTGAATTTATGTTTTGTTGTGTGTAGGTATGTTTGTTTTTTGTTGTTTTTTCCGGACTCTGTCTTGAGTCGGCCACCCCCAGCTAAGAAAGAGAAAAAGGAAAATAGAAGAAAAGACGGGGTATATTCATATTTTTTCACCAACCAACTTTACTTCTAAACTCAATTAATTAAATCAACAAATACATGTGGCACTACAAGGACGAACCTAGGATACTCACACCGAAATGCCTGAGTAAATAGATAGATAGGTCATAGGTCATACATATACAATTCTTGGCTTAAAATAGGGTAAACTCCAAGCCCTCACACGGGTAGACCGACCGACCGATGAGATAGATAAATGATGGGGGTGCCTAGTGACATTGAAAGATTAAAGCAAGTCCATGGGTTGGTGTGTGGGGGGGGGGGGGGGGGATATACGCTCACTCCCTTTCTCTCTTTCATGCTGTCTTTCTATGTAGTCTCTCTCTCTCTCTCTCTCTCTCTCTCTCTCTCTCTCTCTCTCTCTCTCTCTCTCTCTCTCTCTCTCTCTCTCTCTCTCTCTCTCTCTCTCTCTCTCTCTCTCTCTGTCTCTCTCTCTCTCTCTCTCTCTCCCTCTCTCTCTCTCTCTCTCTCTCTCTCTCTCTCTCTCCTCCCTCTCCTCTCTCTCCTCTCCTCTCTTCTCTCTCTCTCTCTCTCTCTCTCTCCTCTCTCATCTCTCTCTCGTCTCTCTCTCTCTCTCTCTCTCTCTCTCTCTCTCTCTCTCTCTCAAGCTAATTTTAACTATCTTCACTCTCCATCTAACTCTAACTATCTCTCTCTTTCTCCATCTTACTCTAACTCACTCTTACTCTTACTCTAACTCACTCTCACTCTCTCTCTCTTAATCTAACTCTAACTATCTCTCTCTTTCTCCATCTTAGTCTAACTCTAACTCACACTCACTCATTCACTCACTCTCTCTCTCTCTCTCTCTCTCCCACAAGCAATATACGTCCACTATTTCTCCATTGTAAAAACCTTAGCTCACTCCAACCCTCGCCCAACCCTTAGTTCTCATATACCCCCCTCCTCTCTCTCTCTCTCTCTCTCTCTCTCTCTCTCTTTCTCTCACAAGCAATATACGTCCACTCTCTCCAGTGTAAAGACCTTAGCTCACTCCAACCCTCGCCCAACCCTTAGTTCTCATTTATCCCTCCCTCCCTCTCTCTCTCTCTCTCTCTCTCTCTCTCTCTCTCTCTCTCTCTCTCTCTCTCGCCTCTCCTCCTCTTCCTCCTCTCCTCACATCTCTCGTACTCTCTCTCTCCATCACCCCTCTCCTCTCTCTCTCTCTATCTCACTCACTCACTCACACTCTCTCTCTCTCTCTCTCCATTGTAAAGGCCTTAGATCACTGCAACCCTCGGCTAACCCTTAGTTCTCATATATCCTCCCCTATCTCTCTCTCTCTCTCTGATCCTATCCCTTATGTGGCAAACTTTCCTTACCCAGTCCTACCCCTCCAACAAACTAGCCTGCCTAGTGAGGATTAGTAGATCTGTTATTGCTTGCTTTCCTTTGTAATACTTTGGAACCCCTCCCTCTCGCAGCTAAAGCCGGTATCACACGAGAGCTTTTATAGTCAACATTCGATGATCAACATTTCTCTGGCAACATTCCTGGAAAATTTTGCACTGGTATCGGAAACTAGACTGATGATAGATGAATTTAGGCAACCAAAATATATGGGATGTTTACCTCATAAGCTGCCAGACCAGTGTTGAGGATAAATGTTGAGGGAAAAAGCGCTCGTGTGATACCAGCCTTAAATACGAGGTAGTGAAACGCGGTGACCGAAATCCGTAGAGTTTAACCACTTGTAGATAATGGCCGATTTTGACAGCTTATTCTGGCTATCATTAGACGACTTTATACAGTTTAGGAAGGATCTGTGGGAATTATAAGGGTAAAGACTATCTATATTAACCCTCTGACTTAAATATACCCTTCTTTATACAGTTTAAGAAGGATCTGTGGAAATTATAAGGGTAAAGACTATCTCGATTGACCCTCTGACTTAAATATACCCTTCCTAATCTAAATAAAATAATCTAATACTGCAATAGCCATACAACAGAAAATAAATGCGTAATCTGATCTTGAAAGGGTTAAGTGAATAATTAACAGTAGCGGCTTCATCGTTGTTGGAGAGAGAGAGAGAGAGTATACTAACCGTGGAGTCTCTAGAGGCCATGGTGTTCTCGGAGGGTTGCGAGGACGAGAGAGCGAGAGAGAGAGAGAGAGAGACTACTAACCGTGGAGTCTCTAGAGGCCATGGTGTTCTCGGAGGGTTGGTCTCGGGAGGAGGGCTGCGAGGAGGAACTCTTAGTACCATTCCTCATCATCTGTAGTGACGGCCGGGGCTTGTACTGAAACGGAGAGGAAAAGGTTAATATTAATAATGGTAGAGTTAGGGCTAGGATTCAAACCTACAGTATACTGGTAGGTCTGTTACCAGAACCAATATCTATCTATCTATCTATCTATCTATCTATCTATCCATATATATATATATATACAGTATATAAGCTGTTGAATATATATAAATAGACCAATATATATAAAACATTCCCCCCTTGACCTCTACTGTACCATAGGGTAATACCATAAATGTACCAACCCAGTCCCAAGCAATGTGGCCAAAATGCCTTCAGAGGCAAGATATAACAACCTCCCACCTCAAAAGATGAAGGAATACTGCCTCTCCTAGCCTGTGGGAGCTTGGATTATAGGCTGAGAAGTGTTGCCAAGGTCTTGGAGCAGTGCTCAAACGTTGCGGTACCAGGCACTGCCTGATACTGGCAGTTACAAGGACCGTATATTACTGATGGCTTGCAGCCGTCAATGGGGCTGGGGAATTATTTATCTACTGACGGCTCTCTGCCGTCGCTGGGATTGTACGGGTTAACTGACTTTTAAAAGTGATTGTACCCACCGGCCGGAGAACCTTAGAGATGAAGTAAGTCTTGAGTCCCGCGGCCCTCAGAGCATCCTCCCGCTTCTCTCCGTACGCCGGCTCAACCTCAAACTCTCCACCAATGTACTGCAGGGTCTTGTTGCTGATGTGGACGCGCCTGAAACAAATATATAGGTATTAAAATCGCCAAACTAATGGGATGAACGTCTGAAAATCTGAAAACTAAAGGGACTAAGCAAGAGAGAGAAGAGGGACCAGAAAAACGACCCATCTCCCCTTAAAATACACAAAATCTTCTAAATAAAGCTAGAATAAAACTAAAAAGACATCGCTGGTACAGAAGGGGTTAAGTGAAAATCTGTCCCTCTGCCCTTCCAATATTCCCCTGTTCGGCCCAACCTACCTTTGAACCCGCGCATACAATACATATTTTTCATCAGGTGGTCGAGTCTTTGAACCCCGATGCTCAATACGCTCAATAATCAGCGCTATTGGACCCTTCAGAGTTTTATTTCTGGATCGGCCTTCGGGCAGGACAGTTTTGTACCGAAAAATTTACACATTAATCTCGAAGGGGGTATTGGGGGCTGGAAAAGAAAAGTGAGGGAGGGAGAAAGATGAGAGAGAATGAAAGAGGAAGTAAGGTGAAAGGGAGAAAGGAAGGGAGAGAGGGATGGAAGGGGGAGAGGGGAGGAAGGGGGAGAGGGATGGAAGGGGGAGAGGTAGTGAAGGGGTAGAGGCGGGGGGGGGGGGGGGGGGGGGGGGGGGCGGGGGGACCGGATGGAAGGGGGAGAGGGAAGGAAGTGGGAGAGAGGGGAAAGGGAAGGAAGGGTGAGAGGGAAAGATGGAAGGAAAGGAAAGTAGGGGAGAAGGTGAGAGGGATAGAGGCCAAGTGAGGGTAAAACGAGGGAGGGAAGGTGAGCCATAATCTTCAAAGGTTCTATTAGGTGACCCCCTGGACGGCGTGTGATTACTGCAGTACAAGAAGAAGAAGAAGAAGAAGAAGACGAATACGAAGAAGATAATGAAGAAAGCAAGAAGAATCCAGAATAAAGAAGCGAAAAAGCTGAAGAAGAAGAAGAAACAGAAGATGAAGAAGAAACAGAAGATGAAGAAGACGAGGACGAAGAAGAAGAAGACGGAAACAACAAATGAAGAAGGGGCAGTGAGAGGAGAATGAAGATTTTATTGTCTATGTGTATAAAGGAGACAAAAGGCAAAGCTGCTTGTAACAAGAGTCCCCCTCAAAGTAAAACAAGTGATAGAGGTCCGAATTCAAGGTACGTTTAGGTCCAAAAATGTCTGTATACCAGACCGAGCTTGAAAGCATTTAAAGAAGAGTAAGAGAATTAAATTAAGTCATAGGATGAGGGAAAGACAGAGCTCGCTTGTTGAGTAGAAGAAAGACTGGCAAACGGGTTAGAGAGTTGGATAAAATAAGGGTGGGAATGCGTTGAAAGTGGGGTGCCCCCGACTCCCCGTTAGGGAGGAGGTATACACTGAGAAAGCTCTGAAGAACACTGATTATTGCAATAACGGTAGAAGAGAGAGTGAGGTGCAACATTGCTGCGTGTAGAAAGGGAGATTGTGGGGAATTAGTGAGAGGAGGTAAATTGATGAGATGAAATGCTTTTGACACTACCCTTATAAGAAGGGACACATGGATGGGAATAAACGTCTTAAAACAGTAGGCGGAATGGGGCCGAATAGAT